>JAQJVK010000239.1:0-182226 GCA_035578135.1 Flexamia atlantica | reverse complement strand
TCAATGCGACTACTTTAATCAGCCATATTTCCAAAACCTAAGTTTTTACGGTAACTTGGGTGGTATAGTACTAAAGTTCTGGACCTATTCTATCACCCTACGTGTACGTAATGTTGGCACACTTCCGTATTTATTTTATTTTTCATGTCATACTTTGACAAATCGCTGTCCGCACATCTCAATGCGACTACTTTAATCAGCCATATTTCCAAAACCTAAGTTTTTACGGTAACTTGGGTGGTATAATACAGAAGTTCTGGTCCTATTCTATCACCCTATGTGTACGTTATGTATCCACAATTCCGTATTTATTTTTATATTTCATGTCAAACTTAGACAAATCGTTGTCCGCACATCGCATAGCGACTAATTTAATCACCCATATTTCCAAAACCTAAGTTTTTAAGGTAACTTGGGTGGTATAATACTAAGTTTCAGGACCTATTCTATCATCCTATGTGTACGTCATGTTGGCACACTTCCGTATTTATTTTATTTTTCATGTCATACTTTGACAAATCGCTGTCCGCACATCTCAATGCGACTAATTTAATCAGCTATATTTCCAAAACCTAAGTTTTTACGGTAACTTGGGGTGTATAGTACTAAAGTTCTGGACCTATTCTATCATCCTATGTGTACGTCATGTTGGCACACCTCCGTATTTTTTTTATATTTCGTGTCAAACTTCGACAAATCTCTGTCCGCACATCTATATGCGACTACTTTAATCAGCCATATTTCCAAAACCTAAGTTTTTACGGTAACTTGGGTGGTATAGTACTAAAGTTCTGGACCTATTCTATCACCCTATGTGTACGTCATGTATCCACAATTCCGTATTTATTTTATGTTTCATGTCAAACTTAGACAAATCGCTGTCCGCACATCGCAAAGCGACTACTTTAATCAGCCATATTTCCAAAACCTAAGTTTTTACGGTAACTTGGGTGGTATAATACAGAAGTTCTGGTCCTATTCTATCACCCTATGTGTACGTCATGTATTCACAATTCCGTATTTATTTTTATATTTCATGTCAAACTTAGACAAATCGTTGTCCGCACATCGAATAGCTACTAATTTAATCAGCCATATTTCCAAAACCTATGTTTTTACGGTAACTTGGGTGGTATAATACAGAAGTTCTGGTCCTATTTCATCACCCTACGTGTACGTCATGCTGACACACTGCCGTATTTATTTTATATTTTATGTCAAACTTAGGTGGATCACTGTCCACTTATCCAAAGCGACTATTTTAATCACCCGTATTTCCAAAACCTAAGTTTTTACGGTAACTTGGGTGGTATAGTACTAAAGTTCTGGTCCTATTCTTTCATCCTATGTGTACGTCATGTTTGCACACTTCCGTATTTATTTTATTTTTCATGTCATACTTTGACAAATCGCTGTCCGCACATCTCAATGCGAATACTTTAATCAGCCATATTTCCAAAACCTAAGTTTTTACGGTAACTTGGGTGGTATAATACAGAAGTTCTGGTCCTATTCTATCACCCTACGTGTACGTAATGTTGGCAAACCTCCGTATTTATTATTATATTTCATGTCATACTTAGAAAAATCGTTGTCCGCACATCGCATAGCAACTAATTTAATCACCCATATTTCCAAAACCTAAGTTTTTACGGTAACTTGGGTGGTATAATACAGAGGTTCTGGTCCTATTCTATCACCCTACGTGTACGTAATGTTGGCACACCTCCGTATTTATTTTTATATTTCATGTCAAACTTAGACAAATCGTTGTCCGCACATCGCATAGCGACTAATTTAATCACCCATATTTCCAAAACCTAAGTTTTTACGGTAACTTGGGTGGTATAGTACTAAAGTTCTGGACCTATTCTATCACCCTATGTGTACGTCATGTATCCACAATTCCGTATTTATTTTATGTTTCATGTCAAACTTAGACAAATCGCTGTTCGCACATCGCAAAGCGACTACTTTAATCAGCCATATTTCCAAAACCTAAGTTTTTACGGTAACTTGGGTGGTATAATACAGAAGTTCTGGTCCTATTCTATCACCCTATATGTACGCAATGTTGGCACACCTCCGTATTTATTATTATATTTCATGTCATACTTAGACAAATCGTTGTCCGCACATCGCATAGCGACTAATTTAATCACCCATATATCCAAAACCTAAGATTTTATGGTAACTTGGGTGGTATAGTACAGAAGTTCTGGTCCTATTCTATCACCCTATGTGTACGTCATGTATCCACAATTCCGTATTTATTTTTATATTTCATGTCAAACTTCGACAAATCGTTGTCTGCACATCGCATAGCGACTAATTTAATCACCCATACTTCCAAAACCTAAGTTTTTACGGTAACTTGGGTGGTATAATACAGAAGTTCTGGTCCTATTCTATCACCCTACGTGTACGTAATGTTGGCACACCTCCGTATTTATTTTTATATTTCATGTCAAACTTAGACAAATCGTTGTCCGCACATCGCATAGCGACTAATTTAATCACCCATATCTCCAAAACCTAAGTTTTTAAGGTAACTTGGGTGGTATAATACTAAATTTCAGGACCTATTCTATCATCCTATGTGTACGTCATGTTGGCACACTTCCGTATTTATTTTATTTTTCATGTCATACTTTGACAAATCGCTGTCCGCACATCTCAATGCGACTACTTTAATCAGCCATATTTCCAAAACCTAAGTTTTTACGGTAACTTGGGTGGTTTAATACAGAAGTTCTGGTCCTATTCTATCACCCAATGTGTACGTCATGTATCCACAATTCCGTATTTATTTTTATATTTCATGTCAAACTTAGACAAATCGTTGTCCGCACATCGCATAGCGACTAATTTAATCACCCATATTTCCAAAACCTAAGTTTTTAAGGTAACTTGGGTGGTATAATACAGAAGTTCTGGTCCTATTCTATCACCCTATGTGTACGTCATGTATCCACAATTCCGTATTTATTTTTATATTTCATGTCAAACTTAGACAAATCGTTGTCCGCACATCGCATAGCGACTAATTTAATCACCCGTATTTCCAAAACCTAAGTTTTTAAGGTAACTTGGGTGGTATAGTACTAAAGTTCTGGACCTATTCTATCATCCTATGTGTACGTCATGTTGGCACACCTCCGTATTTTTTTTTATATTTCGTGTCAAACTTCGACAAATCTCTGTCCGCACATCTCAATGCGACTATTTTAATCAGCCATATTTCCAAAACCTAAGTTTTACGGTAACTTGGGTGGTATAGTACTAAAGTTCTGGACCTATTCTATCATCCTATGTGTACGTAATGTTGGCACACCTCCGTATTTATTATTATATTTCATGTCATACTTAGACAAATCGTTGTCCGCACATCGCATAGCGACTAATTTAATCACCCATATTTCCAAAACCTAAGTTTTTAAGGTAACTTGGGTGGTATAATACTAAATTTCAGGACCTATTCTATCATCCTATGTGTACGTCATGTTGGCACACTTCCGTATTTATTTTATTTTTCATGTCATACTTTGACAAATCGCTGTCCGCACATCTCAATGCGACTACTTTAATCAGCCATATTTCCAAAACCTAAGTTTTACGGTAACTTGGGTGGTATAATACAGAAGTTCTGGTCCTATTCTATCACCCTACGTGTACGTAATGTTGGCACACCTCCGTATTTTTTTATATTTCGTGTCAAACTTCGACAAATCGTTGTCCGCACATCGCATGGCGACTAATTTAATCACCCATATTTCCAAAACCTAAGTTTTTAAAGTAACTTGGGTGGTATAATACAGAAGTTCTGGTCCTATTCTATCACCCTATGTGTACGTCAAGTATCCACAATTCCGTATTTATTTTTATATTTCATGTCAAACTTAGACAAATCGTTGTCCGCACATCGCATAGCGACTACTTTAATCAGCCATATTTCCAAAACCTAAGTTTTTACGGTAACTTGGGTGGTATAATACAGAAGTTCTGGTCCTATTTCATCACCCTACGTGTACGTCATGCTGACACACTGCCGTATTTATTTTATATTTTATGTCAATTTTAGGTGGATCACTGTCCACACATCCAAAGCGACTAATTGTATCACCCATATTTCCAAAACCTAAGTTTTTAAGGTAACTTGGGTGGTATAGTACTAAAGTTCTGGTCCTATTCTTTCATACTACGTGTACGTCATGCTGACACACTGCCGTATTTATTTTATATTTTATGTCAAACTTAGGTGGATCGCTGTCCACACATCAAAAGCGACTATTTTAATCACCCGTATTTCCAAAACCTAAGTTTTGACGGTAACCTGAGTGGTATAATAATATAGTTCTAATCCTATTCTATCACCCAATGTGTACGTCATGTATCCAAAATTCCGTATTTATTTTTATATTTCATGTCAAACTTAGACAAATCGTTGTCCGCACATCGCATAGCGACTAATTTAATCACCCATATTTCCAAAACCTAAGTTTTTACGGTAACTTGGGTGGTATAATACAGAAGTTCTGGTCTTATTCTATCACCCTATGTGTACGTCATGTATCCACAATTCCGTATTTATTTTTATATTTCATGTCAAACTTAGACAAATCGTTGTCCGCACATCGCATAGCGACTAATTTAATCACCCATATTTCCAAAACCTAAGTTTTTAAGGTAACTTGGGTGGTATAATACAGAAGTTCTGGTCCTAATCTATCACCCTATGTGTACGTCATGTTGGCACACTTCTGTATTTATTTTATTTTTCATGTCATACTTTGACAAATCGTTGTCCGCTCATCGCATAGCGACTAATTTAATCACTCATATTTCCAAAACCTAAGTTTTTAAGGTAACTTGGGGGGTATAATACTAAATTTCAGGACCTATTCTATCATCCTATGTGTACGTCATGTTGGCACACTTCCGTATTTATTTTATTTTTCATGTCATACTTTGACAAATCGCTGTCCGCACATCGCATAGCGACTAATTTAATCGGCCATATTTCCAAAACCTAAGTTTTTACGGTAACTTGGGTGGTATAATACAGACGTTCTGGTCCTATTCTATCACCCTACGTGTACGTAATATTGGCACACCTCCGTATTTTTTTTATATTTCGTGTCAAACTTCGACAAATCTCTATCCGCACATCTCAATGCGACTACTTTAATCAGCCATATTTCCAAAACCTAAGTTTTTACGGTAACTTGGGTGGTATAATACAGAAGTTCTGGTCCTATTCTATCACCCTATGTGTACGTCATGTATCCACAATTCCGTATTTATTTTTATATTTCATGTCAAACTTAGACAAATCGTTGTCCGCACATCGCATAGCGACTAATTTAATCACCCATATTTCCAAAACCTAAGTTTTTAAGGTAACTTGGGTGGTATAATACTAAGTTTCAGGACCTATTCTATCATCCTATGTGTACGTCATTTTGGCACACTTCCGTATTTATTTTATTTTTCATGTCATACTTTGACAAATCGCTGTCCGCACATCTCAATGCGACTGCTTTAATCAGCCATATTTCCAAAACCTAAGTTTTTACGGTAACTTGGGTGGTATAGTACTAAAGTTCTGGACCTATTCTATCATCCTATGTGTACGTCATGTTGGCACACCTCCGTATTTTTTTATATTTCGTGTCAAACTTAGAAAAATCGTTGTCCGCACATCGCATAGCAACTAATTTAATCACCCATATTTCCAAAACCTAAGTTTTTACGGTAACTTGGGTGGTATAATACAGAGGTTCTGGTCCTATTTCATCACCCTACGTGTACGTCATGCTGACACACTGCCGTATTTATTTTATATTTTATGTCAAACTTAGGTGGATCACTGTCCACTTATCCAAAGCGACTATTTTAATCACCCGTATTTCCAAAACCTAAGTTTTTACGGTAACTTGGGTGGTATAGTACTAAAGTTCTGGTCCTATTCTTTCATCCTATGTGTACGTCATGTTTGCACACTTCCGTATTTATTTTATTTTTCATGTCATACTTTGACAAATCGCTGTCCGCACATCTCAATGCGAATACTTTAATCAGCCATATTTCCAAAACCTAAGTTTTTACGGTAACTTGGGTGGTATAATACAGAAGTTCTGGTCCTATTCTATCACCCTACGTGTACGTAATGTTGGCAAACCTCCGTATTTATTATTATATTTCATGTCATACTTAGAAAAATCGTTGTCCGCACATCGCATAGCAACTAATTTAATCACCCATATTTCCAAAACCTAAGTTTTTACGGTAACTTGGGTGGTATAATACAGAGGTTCTGGTCCTATTCTATCACCCTACGTGTACGTAATGTTGGCACACCTCCGTATTTATTTTTATATTTCATGTCAAACTTAGACAAATCGTTGTCCGCACATCGCATAGCGACTAATTTAATCACCCATATTTCCAAAACCTAAGTTTTTACGGTAACTTGGGTGGTATAGTACTAAAGTTCTGGACCTATTCTATCACCCTATGTGTACGTCATGTATCCACAATTCCGTATTTATTTTATGTTTCATGTCAAACTTAGACAAATCGCTGTTCGCACATCGCAAAGCGACTACTTTAATCAGCCATATTTCCAAAACCTAAGTTTTTACGGTAACTTGGGTGGTATAATACAGAAGTTCTGGTCCTATTCTATCACCCTATATGTACGCAATGTTGGCACACCTCCGTATTTATTATTATATTTCATGTCATACTTAGACAAATCGTTGTCCGCACATCGCATAGCGACTAATTTAATCACCCATATATCCAAAACCTAAGATTTTATGGTAACTTGGGTGGTATAGTACAGAAGTTCTGGTCCTATTCTATCACCCTATGTGTACGTCATGTATCCACAATTCCGTATTTATTTTTATATTTCATGTCAAACTTCGACAAATCGTTGTCTGCACATCGCATAGCGACTAATTTAATCACCCATACTTCCAAAACCTAAGTTTTTACGGTAACTTGGGTGGTATAATACAGAAGTTCTGGTCCTATTCTATCACCCTACGTGTACGTAATGTTGGCACACCTCCGTATTTATTTTTATATTTCATGTCAAACTTAGACAAATCGTTGTCCGCACATCGCATAGCGACTAATTTAATCACCCATATCTCCAAAACCTAAGTTTTTAAGGTAACTTGGGTGGTATAATACTAAATTTCAGGACCTATTCTATCATCCTATGTGTACGTCATGTTGGCACACTTCCGTATTTATTTTATTTTTCATGTCATACTTTGACAAATCGCTGTCCGCACATCTCAATGCGACTACTTTAATCAGCCATATTTCCAAAACCTAAGTTTTTACGGTAACTTGGGTGGTTTAATACAGAAGTTCTGGTCCTATTCTATCACCCAATGTGTACGTCATGTATCCACAATTCCGTATTTATTTTTATATTTCATGTCAAACTTAGACAAATCGTTGTCCGCACATCGCATAGCGACTAATTTAATCACCCATATTTCCAAAACCTAAGTTTTTAAGGTAACTTGGGTGGTATAATACAGAAGTTCTGGTCCTATTCTATCACCCTATGTGTACGTCATGTATCCACAATTCCGTATTTATTTTTATATTTCATGTCAAACTTAGACAAATCGTTGTCCGCACATCGCATAGCGACTAATTTAATCACCCGTATTTCCAAAACCTAAGTTTTTAAGGTAACTTGGGTGGTATAGTACTAAAGTTCTGGACCTATTCTATCATCCTATGTGTACGTCATGTTGGCACACCTCCGTATTTTTTTTTATATTTCGTGTCAAACTTCGACAA
Source organism: Flexamia atlantica (assembly GCA_035578135.1). Classification (NCBI taxonomy): domain Eukaryota; kingdom Metazoa; phylum Arthropoda; class Insecta; order Hemiptera; family Cicadellidae; genus Flexamia; species Flexamia atlantica. Next base: position 174,396 of record JAQJVK010000239.1, on the reverse strand, counting down.
ATCTCTGTCCGCACATCTCAATGCGACTATTTTAATCAGCCATATTTCCAAAACCTAAGTTTTACGGTAACTTGGGTGGTATAGTACTAAAGTTCTGGACCTATTCTATCATCCTATGTGTACGTAATGTTGGCACACCTCCGTATTTATTATTATATTTCATGTCATACTTAGACAAATCGTTGTCCGCACATCGCATAGCGACTAATTTAATCACCCATATTTCCAAAACCTAAGTTTTTAAGGTAACTTGGGTGGTATAATACTAAATTTCAGGACCTATTCTATCATCCTACGTGTACGTCATGTTGGCACACTTCCGTATTTATTTTATTTTTCATGTCATACTTTGACAAATCGCTGTCCGCACATCTCAATGCGACTACTTTAATCAGCCATATTTCCAAAACCTAAGTTTTACGGTAACTTGGGTGGTATAATACAGAAGTTCTGGTCCTATTCTATCACCCTACGTGTACGTAATGTTGGCACACCTCCGTATTTTTTTATATTTCGTGTCAAACTTCGACAAATCGTTGTCCGCACATCGCATGGCGACTAATTTAATCACCCATATTTCCAAAACCTAAGTTTTTAAAGTAACTTGGGTGGTATAATACAGAAGTTCTGGTCCTATTCTATCACCCTATGTGTACGTCAAGTATCCACAATTCCGTATTTATTTTTATATTTCATGTCAAACTTAGACAAATCGTTGTCCGCACATCGCATAGCGACTACTTTAATCAGCCATATTTCCAAAACCTAAGTTTTTACGGTAACTTGGGTGGTATAATACAGAAGTTCTGGTCCTATTTCATCACCCTACGTGTACGTCATGCTGACACACTGCCGTATTTATTTTATATTTTATGTCAATTTTAGGTGGATCACTGTCCACACATCCAAAGCGACTAATTGTATCACCCATATTTCCAAAACCTAAGTTTTTAAGGTAACTTGGGTGGTATAGTACTAAAGTTCTGGTCCTATTCTTTCATACTACGTGTACGTCATGCTGACACACTGCCGTATTTATTTTATATTTTATGTCAAACTTAGGTGGATCGCTGTCCACACATCAAAAGCGACTATTTTAATCACCCGTATTTCCAAAACCTAAGTTTTGACGGTAACCTGAGTGGTATAATAATATAGTTCTAATCCTATTCTATCACCCAATGTGTACGTCATGTATCCAAAATTCCGTATTTATTTTTATATTTCATGTCAAACTTAGACAAATCGTTGTCCGCACATCGCATAGCGACTAATTTAATCACCCATATTTCCAAAACCTAAGTTTTTACGGTAACTTGGGTGGTATAATACAGAAGTTCTGGTCTTATTCTATCACCCTATGTGTACGTCATGTATCCACAATTCCGTATTTATTTTTATATTTCATGTCAAACTTAGACAAATCGTTGTCCGCACATCGCATAGCGACTAATTTAATCACCCATATTTCCAAAACCTAAGTTTTTAAGGTAACTTGGGTGGTATAATACAGAAGTTCTGGTCCTAATCTATCACCCTATGTGTACGTCATGTTGGCACACTTCTGTATTTATTTTATTTTTCATGTCATACTTTGACAAATCGTTGTCCGCTCATCGCATAGCGACTAATTTAATCACCCATATTTCCAAAACCTAAGTTTTTAAGGTAACTTGGGGGGTATAATACTAAATTTCAGGACCTATTCTATCATCCTATGTGTACGTCATGTTGGCACACTTCCGTATTTATTTTATTTTTCATGTCATACTTTGACAAATCGCTGTCCGCACATCGCATAGCGACTAATTTAATCGGCCATATTTCCAAAACCTAAGTTTTTACGGTAACTTGGGTGGTATAATACAGACGTTCTGGTCCTATTCTATCACCCTACGTGTACGTAATGTTGGCACACCTCCGTATTTTTTTTATATTTCGTGTCAAACTTCGACAAATCTCTATCCGCACATCTCAATGCGACTACTTTAATCAGCCATATTTCCAAAACCTAAGTTTTTACGGTAACTTGGGTGGTATAATACAGAAGTTCTGGTCCTATTCTATCACCCTATGTGTACGTCATGTATCCACAATTCCGTATTTATTTTTATATTTCATGTCAAACTTAGACAAATCGTTGTCCGCACATCGCATAGCGACTAATTTAATCACCCATATTTCCAAAACCTAAGTTTTTAAGGTAACTTGGGTGGTATAATACTAAGTTTCAGGACCTATTCTATCATCCTATGTGTACGTCATTTTGGCACACTTCCGTATTTATTTTATTTTTCATGTCATACTTTGACAAATCGCTGTCCGCACATCTCAATGCGACTGCTTTAATCAGCCATATTTCCAAAACCTAAGTTTTTACGGTAACTTGGGTGGTATAGTACTAAAGTTCTGGACCTATTCTATCATCCTATGTGTACGTCATGTTGGCACACCTCCGTATTTTTTTATATTTCGTGTCAAACTTCGACAAATCTCTGTCCGCACATCTCAATGCGACTACTTTAATCAGCCATATTTCCAAAACCTAAGTTTTTACGGTAACTTGGGTGGTATAATACAGAAGTTCTGGTCCTATTCTATCACCCTACGTGTACGTTATGTTGGCACACCTCCGTATTTATTATTATATTTCATGTCATACTTAGACAAATCGTTGTCCGCACATTGCATAGCGACTAATTTAATCACCCATATTTCCAAAACCTAAGTTTTTACGGTAACTTGGGTGGTATAATACAGAATTTCTGGTCCTATTCTATCACCCTACGTGTACGTAATGTTGGCACACCTCCGTATTTATTTTTATATTTCATGTCAAACTTAGACAAATCGTTGTCCGCACATCGCATAGCGACTAATTTAATCACCCATATTTCCAAAACCTAAGTTTTTACGGTAACTTGGGTGGTATAGTACTAAAGTTCTGGACCTATTCTATCACCCTATGTGTACGTCATGTATCCACAATTCCGTATTTATTTTATGTTTCATGTCAAACTTAGACAAATCGCTGTCCGCACATCGCAAAGCAAGTACTTTAATCAGCCATATTTCCAAAACCTAAGTTTTTACGGTAACTTGGTTGGTATAATACAGAAGTTCTGGTCCTATTCTATCACCCTATGTGTACGTCATGTATCCACAATTCCGTATTTATTTTTATATTTTATGTCAAACTTAGACAAATCGTTGTCCGCACATCGCATAGCGACTAATTTAATCACCCATATATCCAAAACCTAAGATTTTAAGGTAACTTGGGTGGTATAGTACTAAAGTTCTGGACCTATTCTATCATCCTTTGTGTACGTCATGTTGGCACACTTCCGTATTTATTTTATTTTTCATGTCATACCTTGACAAATCGCTGTCCGCACATCTCAATGCGACTATTTTAATCAGCCATATTTCCAAAACCTAAGTTTTTACGGTAACTTGGGTGGTATAATACAGAAGTTCTGGTCCTATTCTATCACCCTACGTGTACGTAATGTTGGCACACCTCCGTATTTATTATTATATTTCATGTCATACTTAGACAAATCGTTGTCCGCACATCGCATAGCGACTAATTTAATCACCCATATTTCCAAAACCTAAGTTTTTACGGTAACTTGGGTGGTATAATACAGAAGTTCTGGTCCTATTCTATCACCCTATATGTACGTAATGTTGGCAGACCTCCGTATTTATTATTATATTTCATGTCATACTTAGACAAATCGTTGTCCGCACATCGCATAGCGACTAATTTAATTACCCATATATCAAAAACCTAAGATTTTAAGGTAACTTGGGTGGGTTAGTAAAGAAGTTCTGGTCCTATTCTATCACCCTATGTGTACGTCATGTATCCACAATTCCGTATTTATTTTTATATTTCATGTCAAACTTAGACAAATCGTTGTCCGCACATCGCATAGCGACTAATTTAATCACCCATATTTCCAAAACCTAAGTTTTTACGGTAACTTAAGTGGTATAGTACTAAAGTTCTGGACCTATTCTATCATCCTATGTGTACGTCATGTTGGCACACTTCCGTATTTTTTTTATATTTCATGTCATACTTAGACAAATCGTTGTCCGCACATCTCAATGCGACTACTTTAATCAGCCATATTTCCAAAACCTAAGTTTTTACGGTAACTTGGGTGGTATAATACAGAAGTTCTGGTCCTATTCTATCACCCTACGTGTACGTAATGTTGGCACACCTCCGTATTTATTATTATATTTCATGTCATACTTAGACAAATCGTTGTCCGCACATCGCATAGCGACTAATTTAATCACCCATATATCCAAAACCTAAGTTTTTAAGGTAACTTGGGTGGTATAGTACTAAAGTTCTGGTCCTATTCTTTCATCCTACGTGTACGTCATGCTGACACACTGCCGTATTTTTTTTATTTTTCATGTCATACTTTGACAAATCGCTGTCCGCACATCTTAATGCGACTACTTTAATCAGCCATATTTCCAAAACCTAAGTTTTTACGGTAACTTGGGTGGTATAATACAAATGTTCTGGTCCTATTCTATCACCCAACGTGTACGTAATGTTGGCACACCTCCGTATTTATTATTATATTTCATGTCATACTTAGACAAATCGTTGTCCGCACATCGCATAGCGACTAATTTAATCACCCATATTTCCAAAACCTAAGTTTTTACGGTAACTTGGGTGGTATAATACAGAAGTTCTGGTCCTATTCTATCACCCTATGTGTACGTCTTGTTGGCACACTCGCGTATTTATTTTATATTTTATGTCAAACTTAGGTGGATCACTGTCCACACATCCAAAGCGACTATTTTAATCACCCGTATTTCCAAAACCTAAGTTTTGACGGTAACCTGAGTGGTATAATAATATAGTTCTAATCCTATTCTATCACCCAATGTGTACGTCATGTATCCAAAGTTCCGTATTTATTTTTATATTTCATGTCAAACTTAGACAAATCGTTGTCCGCACATCGCATAGCGACTAATTTAATCACCCATATTTCCAAAACCTAAGTTTTTAAGGAAACTTGGGTGGTATAGTACTAAATTCTGGTCCTATTCTATCATCCTATGTGTACGTCATGTATCCATAATTCCATATTTATTTTTATATTTCATGTCAAACTTAGACAAATCGTTGTCCGCACATCGCATAGCGACTAATTTAATCACCCATATTTCCAAAACCTAAGTTTTTAAGGTAACTTGGGTGGTATAATACTAAATTTCAGGACCTATTCTATCACCATATGTGTACGTCATGTTGGCACACTTCCGTATTTATTTTATTTTTCATGTCATAATTTGACAAATCGCTGTCCGCACATCTCAATGCGACTATTTTAATCAGCCATATTTCCAAAACCTAAGTTTTTACGGTAACTTGGGTGGTATAATACAGAAGTTCTGGTCCTATTCTATCACCCTACGTGTACGTAATGTTGGCACACCTCCGTATTTATTATTATATTTCATGTCATACTTAGACAAATCGTTGTCCGCACATCGCATAGCGACTAATTTAATCACCCATATTTCCAAAACCTAAGTTTTTACGGTTACTTGGGTGGTATAATACAGAAGTTCTGGTCCTATTCTATCACCCTATATGTACGTAATGTTGGCACACCTCCGTATTTATTATTATATTTCATGTCATACTTAGACAAATCGTTGTCCGCACATCGCGTAGCGACTAATTTAATCACCCATATATCCAAAACCTAAGATTTTAAGGTAACTTGGGTGGTATAGTACAGAAGTTCTGGTCCTATTCTATCACCCTATGTGTACGTCATGTATCCACAATTCCGTATTTATTTTTATATTTCATGTCAAACTTAGACAAATCGTTGTCCGCACATCGCATAGCGACTAATTTAATCACCCATATATCCAAAACCTAAGTTTTTAAGGTAACTTGGGTGGTATAGTACTAAAGTTCTGGTCCTATTCTTTCATCCTACGTGTACGTCATGCTGACACACTGCCGTATTTATTTTATTTTTCATGTCATACTTTGACAAATCGCTGTCCGCACATCTCAATGCGACTACTTTAATCAGCCATATTTCCAAAACCTAAGTTTTTACGGTAACTTGGGTGGTATAATACAGATGTTCTGGTCCTATTCTATCACCCAACGTGTACGTAATGTTGGCACACCTCCGTATTTATTACTATATTTCATGTCATACCTAGACAAATCGTTGTCCGCAAATCGCATAGCGACTAATTTAATCACCCATATTTCCAAAACCTAAGTTGTTACGATAACATGGGTGGTATAATACTAAATTTCAGGACCTATTCTATCATCCTATGTGTACGTCATGTTGGCACACTTCCGTATTTATTTTATTTTTCATGTCATACATAGACAAATCGTTGTCCGCACATCGCATAGCGACTAATTTAATCACCCATATTTCCAAAACGTAAGTTGTTACGGTAACTTGGGTGGTATAATATGGTATAATACTAAATTTCAGGACCTATTCTATCACCATATGTGTACGTCATGTTGGCACACTTCCGTATTTATTTTATTTTTCATGTCATACTTTGACAAATCGCTGTCCGCACATCTCAATGCGACTATTTTAATCAGCCATATTTCCAAAACCTAAGTTTTTACGGTAACTTGGGTGGTATAATACAGAAGTTCTGGTCCTATTCTATCACCCTACGTGTACGTAATGTTGGCACACCTCCGTATTTATTATTATATTTCATGTCATACTTAGACAAATCGTTGTCCGCACATCGCATAGCGACTAATTTAATCACCCATATTTCCAAAACCTAAGTTTTTACGGTTACTTGGGTAGTATAATACAGAAGTTCTGGTCCTATTCTATCACCCTATATGTACGTAATGTTGGCACACCTCCGTATTTATTATTATATTTCATGTCATACTTAGACAAATCGTTGTCCGCACATCGCGTAGCGACTAATTTAATCACCCATATATCCAAAACCTAAGATTTTAAGGTAACTTGGGTGGTATAGTACATAAGTTCTGGTCCTATTCTATCACCCTATGTGTACGTCATGTATCCACAATTCCGTATTTATTTTTATATTTCATGTCAAACTTAGACAAATCGTTGTCCGCACATCGCATAGCGACTAATTTAATCACCCATATATCCAAAACCTAAGTTTTTAAGGTAACTTGGGTGGTATAGTACTAAAGTTCTGGTCCTATTCTATCACCCAACGTGTACGTAATGTTGGCACACCTCCGTATTTATTACTATATTTCATGTCATACCTAGACAAATCGTTGTCCGCAAATCGCATAGCGACTAATTTAATCACCCATATTTCCAAAACCTAAGTTGTTACGATAACATGGGTGGTATAATACTAAATTTCAGGACCTATTCTATCATCCTATGTGTACGTCATGTTGGCACACTTCCGTATTTATTTTATTTTTCATGTCATACATAGACAAATCGTTGTCCGCACATTGCATAGCGACTAATTTAATCACCCATATTTCCAAAACGTAAGTTGTTACGGTAACTTGGGTGGTATAATATGGTATAATACTAAATTTCAGGACCTATTCTATCACCATATGTGTACGTCATGTTGGCACACTTCCGTATTTATTTTATTTTTCATGTCATACTTTGACAAATCGCTGTCCGCACATCTCAATGCGACTATTTTAATCAGCCATATTTCCAAAACCTAAGTTTTTACGGTAACTTGGGTGGTATAATACAGAAGTTCTGGTCCTATTCTATCACCCGACGTGTACGTAATGTTGGCACACCTCCGTATTTATTATTATATTTCATGTCATACTTAGACAAATCGTTGTCCGCACATCGCGTAGCGACTAATTTAATCACCCATATATCCAAAACCTAAGATTTTAAGGTAACTTGGGTGGTATAGTACAGAAGTTCTGGTCCTATTCTATCACCCTATGTGTACGTCATGTATCCACAATTCCGTATTTATTTTTATATTTTATGTCAAACTTAGACAAATCGTTGTCCGCACATCGCATAGCGACTAATTTAATCACCCATATTTCCAAAACCTAAGTTTTTACGGTAACTTGGGTGGTATAGTACTAAAGTTCTGGACCTATTCTATCATCCTATGTGTACGTCTTGTTGGCAAACCTCCGTATTTTTTTTTATATTTCATGTCATACTTAGACAAATCGTTGTCCGCACATCTCAATGCGACTACTTTAATCAGCCATATTTCCAAAACCTAAGTTTTTACGGTAACTTGGGTGGTATAATACAGAAGTTCTGGTCCTATTCTATCACCCTACGTGTACGTAATGTTGGCACACCTCCGTATTTATTATTATATTTCATGTCATACTTAGACAAATCATTGTCCGCACATCGCATAGCGACTAATTTAATCACCCATATATCCAAAACCTAAGTTTTTAAGGTAACTTGGGTGGTATAGTACTAAAGTTCTGGTCCTATTCTTTCATCCTACGTGTACGTCATGCTGACACACTGCCGTATTTATTTTATTTTTCATGTCATACTTTGACAAATCGCTGTCCGCACATCTCAATGCGACTACTTTAATCAGCCATATTTCCAAAACCTAAGTTTTTACGGTAACTTGGGTGGTATAATACAGATGTTCTGGTCCTATTCTATCACCCTATGTGTACGTCATGTATCCACAATTCCATATTTATTTTTATATTTCATGTCAAACTTAGACAAATCGTTGTCCGCACATCGCATAGCGACTAATTTAATCACCCATATTTCCAAAACCTAAGTTTTTAAGGTAACGGGTGGTATAATACTAAATTTCAGGACCTATTCTATCACCATATGTGTACGTCATGTTGGCACACTTCCGTATTTATTTTATTTTTCATGTCATACCTTGACAAATCGCTGTCCGCACATCTCAATGCGACTATTTTAATCAGCCATATTTCCAAAACCTAAGTTTTTACGGTAACTTGGGTGGTATAATACAGAAATTCTGGTCCTATTCTATCACCCTACGTGTACGTAATGTTGGCACACCTCCGTATTTATTATTATATTTCATGTCATACTTAGACAAATCGTTTTCCGCACATCGCATAGCGACTAATTTAATCACCCATATTTCCAAAACCTAAGTTTTTACGGTAACTTGGGTGGTATAATACAGAAGTTCTGGTCCTATTCTATCACCCTATATGTACGTAATGTTGGCAGACCTCCGTATTTATTATTATATTTCATGTCATACTTAGACAAATCGTTGTCCGCACATCGCATAGCGACTAATTTAATCACCCATATATCAAAAACCTAAGATTTTAAGGTAACTTGGGTGGGTTAGTACAGCAGTTCTGGTCCTATTCTATCACCCTATGTGTACGTCATGTATCCACAATTCCGTATTTATTTTTATATTTCATGTCAAACTTAGACAAATCGTTGTCCGCACATCGCATAGCGACTAATTTAATCACCCATATTTCCAAAACCTAAGTTTTTACGGTAACTTAAGTGGTATAGTACTAAAGTTCTGGACCTATTCTATCATCCTATGTGTACGTCATGTTGGCACACCTCCGTATTTTTTTATATTTCATGTCATACTTAGACAAATCGTTGTCCGCACATCTCAATGCGACTACTTTAATCAGCCATATTTCCAAAACCTAAGTTTTTACGGTAACTTGGGTGGTATAATACAGAAGTTCTGGTCCTATTCTATCACCCTACGTGTACGTAATGTTGGCACACCTCCGTATTTATTATTATATTTCATGTCATACTTAGACAAATCGTTGTCCGCACATCGCATAGCGACTAATTTAATCACCCATATATCCAAAACCTAAGTTTTTAAGGTAACTTGGGTGGTATAGTACTAAAGTTCTGGTCCTATTCTTTCATCCTACGTGTACGTCATGCTGACACACTGCCGTATTTATTTTATTTTTCATGTCATACTTTGACAAATCGCTGTCCGCACATCTCAATGCGACTACTTTAATCAGCCATATTTCCAAAACCTAAGTTTTTACGGTAACTTGGGTGGTATAATACAGAAGTTCTGGTCCTATTCTATCACCCTATGTGTACGTCTTGTTGGCACACTCGCGTATTTATTTTATATTTTATGTCAAACTTAGGTGGATCACTGTCCACACATCCAAAGCGACTATTTTAATCACCCGTATTTCCAAAACCTAAGTTTTGACGGTAACCTGAGTGGTATAATAATATAGTTCTAATCCTATTCTATCACCCAATGTGTACGTCATGTATCCAAAGTTCCGTATTTATTTTTATATTTCATGTCAAACCTAGACAAATCGTTGTCCGCACATCGCATAGCGACTAATTTAATCACCCATATTTCCAAAACCTAAGTTTTTAAGGAAACTTGGGTGGTATAGTACTAAATTCTGGTCCTATTCTATCATCCTATGTGTACGTCATGTATCCATAATTCCATATTTATTTTTATATTTCATGTCAAACTTAGACAAATCGTTGTCCGCACATCGCATAGCGACTAATTTAATCACCCATATTTCCAAAACCTAAGTTTTTAAGGTAACTTGGGTGGTATAATACTAAATTTCAGGACCTATTCTATCACCATATGTGTACGTCATGTTGGCACACTTCCGTATTTATTTTATTTTTCATGTCATAATTTGACAAATCGCTGTCCGCACATCTCAATGCGACTATTTTAATCAGCCATATTTCCAAAACCTAAGTTTTTACGGTAACTTGGGTGGTATAATACAGAAGTTCTGGTCCTATTCTATCACCCTACGTGTACGTAATGTTGGCACACCTCCGTATTTATTATTATATTTCATGTCATACTTAGACAAATCGTTGTCCGCACATCGCATAGCGACTAATTTAATCACCCATATTTCCAAAACCTAAGTTTTTACGGTTACTTGGGTGGTATAATACAGAAGTTCTGGTCCTATTCTATCACCCTATATGTACGTAATGTTGGCACACCTCCGTATTTATTATTATATTTCATGTCATACTTAGACAAATCGTTGTCCGCACATCGCGTAGCGACTAATTTAATCACCCATATATCCAAAACCTAAGATTTTAAGGTAACTTGGGTGGTATAGTACAGAAGTTCTGGTCCTATTCTATCACCCTATGTGTACGTCATGTATCCACAATTCCGTATTTATTTTTATATTTCATGTCAAACTTAGACAAATCGTTGTCCGCACATCGCATAGCGACTAATTTAATCACCCATATATCCAAAACCTAAGTTTTTAAGGTAACTTGGGTGGTATAGTACTAAAGTTCTGGTCCTATTCTTTCATCCTACGTGTACGTCATGCTGACACACTGCCGTATTTATTTTATTTTTCATGTCATACTTTGACAAATCGCTGTCCGCACATCTCAATGCGACTACTTTAATCAGCCATATTTCCAAAACCTAAGTTTTTACGGTAACTTGGGTGGTATAATACAGATGTTCTGGTCCTATTCTATCACCCAACGTGTACGTAATGTTGGCACACCTCCGTATTTATTACTATATTTCATGTCATACCTAGACAAATCGTTGTCCGCAAATCGCATAGCGACTAATTTAATCACCCATATTTCCAAAACCTAAGTTGTTACGATAACATGGGTGGTATAATACTAAATTTCAGGACCTATTCTATCATCCTATGTGTACGTCATGTTGGCACACTTCCGTATTTATTTTATTTTTCATGTCATACATAGACAAATCGTTGTCCGCACATCGCATAGCGACTAATTTAATCACCCATATTTCCAAAACGTAAGTTGTTACGGTAACTTGGGTGGTATAATATGGTATAATACTAAATTTCAGGACCTATTCTATCACCATATGTGTACGTCATGTTGGCACACTTCCGTATTTATTTTATTTTTCATGTCATACTTTGACAAATCGCTGTCCGCACATCTCAATGCGACTATTTTAATCAGCCATATTTCCAAAACCTAAGTTTTTACGGTAACTTGGGTGGTATAATACAGAAGTTCTGGTCCTATTCTATCACCCTACGTGTACGTAATGTTGGCACACCTCCGTATTTATTATTATATTTCATGTCATACTTAGACAAATCGTTGTCCGCACATCGCATAGCGACTAATTTAATCACCCATATTTCCAAAACCTAAGTTTTTACGGTTACTTGGGTAGTATAATACAGAAGTTCTGGTCCTATTCTATCACCCTATATGTACGTAATGTTGGCACACCTCCGTATTTATTATTATATTTCATGTCATACTTAGACAAATCGTTGTCCGCACATCGCGTAGCGACTAATTTAATCACCCATATATCCAAAACCTAAGATTTTAAGGTAACTTGGGTGGTATAGTACATAAGTTCTGGTCCTATTCTATCACCCTATGTGTACGTCATGTATCCACAATTCCGTATTTATTTTTATATTTCATGTCAAACTTAGACAAATCGTTGTCCGCACATCGCATAGCGACTAATTTAATCACCCATATATCCAAAACCTAAGTTTTTAAGGTAACTTGGGTGGTATAGTACTAAAGTTCTGGTCCTATTCTATCACCCAACGTGTACGTAATGTTGGCACACCTCCGTATTTATTACTATATTTCATGTCATACCTAGACAAATCGTTGTCCGCAAATCGCATAGCGACTAATTTAATCACCCATATTTCCAAAACCTAAGTTGTTACGATAACATGGGTGGTATAATACTAAATTTCAGGACCTATTCTATCATCCTATGTGTACGTCATGTTGGCACACTTCCGTATTTATTTTATTTTTCATGTCATACATAGACAAATCGTTGTCCGCACATTGCATAGCGACTAATTTAATCACCCATATTTCCAAAACGTAAGTTGTTACGGTAACTTGGGTGGTATAATATGGTATAATACTAAATTTCAGGACCTATTCTATCACCATATGTGTACGTCATGTTGGCACACTTCCGTATTTATTTTATTTTTCATGTCATACTTTGACAAATCGCTGTCCGCACATCTCAATGCGACTATTTTAATCAGCCATATTTCCAAAACCTAAGTTTTTACGGTAACTTGGGTGGTATAATACAGAAGTTCTGGTCCTATTCTATCACCCGACGTGTACGTAATGTTGGCACACCTCCGTATTTATTATTATATTTCATGTCATACTTAGACAAATCGTTGTCCGCACATCGCGTAGCGACTAATTTAATCACCCATATATCCAAAACCTAAGATTTTAAGGTAACTTGGGTGGTATAGTACAGAAGTTCTGGTCCTATTCTATCACCCTATGTGTACGTCATGTATCCACAATTCCGTATTTATTTTTATATTTTATGTCAAACTTAGACAAATCGTTGTCCGCACATCGCATAGCGACTAATTTAATCACCCATATTTCCAAAACCTAAGTTTTTACGGTAACTTGGGTGGTATAGTACTAAAGTTCTGGACCTATTCTATCATCCTATGTGTACGTCTTGTTGGCAAACCTCCGTATTTTTTTTTATATTTCATGTCATACTTAGACAAATCGTTGTCCGCACATCTCAATGCGACTACTTTAATCAGCCATATTTCCAAAACCTAAGTTTTTACGGTAACTTGGGTGGTATAATACAGAAGTTCTGGTCCTATTCTATCACCCTACGTGTACGTAATGTTGGCACACCTCCGTATTTATTATTATATTTCATGTCATACTTAGACAAATCATTGTCCGCACATCGCATAGCGACTAATTTAATCACCCATATATCCAAAACCTAAGTTTTTAAGGTAACTTGGGTGGTATAGTACTAAAGTTCTGGTCCTATTCTTTCATCCTACGTGTACGTCATGCTGACACACTGCCGTATTTATTTTATTTTTCATGTCATACTTTGACAAATCGCTGTCCGCACATCTCAATGCGACTACTTTAATCAGCCATATTTCCAAAACCTAAGTTTTTACGGTAACTTGGGTGGTATAATACAGATGTTCTGGTCCTATTCTATCACCCTATGTGTACGTCATGTATCCACAATTCCATATTTATTTTTATATTTCATGTCATACTTAGACAAATCGCTGTCCGCACATCTCAATGCGACTACTTTAATCAGCCATATTTCCAAAACCTAAGTTTTTACGGTAACTTGGGTGGTATAATACAGAAGTTCTGGTCCTATTCTATCACCCTACGTGTACGTCATGTATCCACAATTCCGTATTTATTTTTATATTTCATGTCAAACTTAGACAAATCGTTGTCCGCACATCGCATAGCGACTAATTTAATCACCCATATTTCCAAAACCTAAGTTTTTAAGGTAACTTGGGTGGTATAATACAGAAATTCTGGTCCTATTCTATCACCCTACGTGTACGTAATGTTGGCACACCTCCGTATTAATTATTATATTTCATGTCATACTTAGACAAATCGTTTTCCGCACATCGCATAGCGACTAATTTAATCACCCATATTTCCAAAACCTAAGTTTTTACGGTAACTTGGGTGGTATAATACAGAAGTTCTGGTCCTATTCTATCACCCTATATGTACGTAATGTTGGCAGACCTCCGTATTTATTATTATATTTCATGTCATACTTAGACAAATCGTTGTCCGCACATCGCATAGCGACTAATTTAATCACCCATATATCAAAAACCTAAGATTTTAAGGTAACTTGGGTGGGTTAGTACAGCAGTTCTGGTCCTATTCTATCACCCTATGTGTACGTCATGTATCCACAATTCCGTATTTATTTTTATATTTCATGTCAAACTTAGACAAATCGTTGTCCGCACATCGCATAGCGACTAATTTAATCACCCATATTTCCAAAACCTAAGTTTTTACGGTAACTTAAGTGGTATAGTACTAAAGTTCTGGACCTATTCTATCATCCTATGTGTACGTCATGTTGGCACACCTCCGTATTTTTTTATATTTCATGTCATACTTAGACAAATCGTTGTCCGCACATCTCAATGCGACTACTTTAATCAGCCATATTTCCAAAACCTAAGTTTTTACGGTAACTTGGGTGGTATAATACAGAAGTTCTGGTCCTATTCTATCACCCTACGTGTACGTAATGTTGGCACACCTCCGTATTTATTATTATATTTCATGTCATACTTAGACAAATCGTTGTCCGCACATCGCATAGCGACTAATTTAATCACCCATATATCCAAAACCTAAGTTTTTAAGGTAACTTGGGTGGTATAGTACTAAAGTTCTGGTCCTATTCTTTCATCCTACGTGTACGTCATGCTGACACACTGCCGTATTTATTTTATTTTTCATGTCATACTTTGACAAATCGCTGTCCGCACATCTCAATGCGACTACTTTAATCAGCCATATTTCCAAAACCTAAGTTTTTACGGTAACTTGGGTGGTATAATACAGAAGTTCTGGTCCTATTCTATCACCCTATGTGTACGTCTTGTTGGCACACTCGCGTATTTATTTTATATTTTATGTCAAACTTAGGTGGATCACTGTCCACACATCCAAAGCGACTATTTTAATCACCCGTATTTCCAAAACCTAAGTTTTGACGGTAACCTGAGTGGTATAATAATATAGTTCTAATCCTATTCTATCACCCAATGTGTACGTCATGTATCCAAAGTTCCGTATTTATTTTTATATTTCATGTCAAACCTAGACAAATCGTTGTCCGCACATCGCATAGCGACTAATTTAATCACCCATATTTCCAAAACCTAAGTTTTTAAGGAAACTTGGGTGGTATAGTACTAAATTCTGGTCCTATTCTATCATCCTATGTGTACGTCATGTATCCACAATTCCATATTTATTTTTATATTTCATGTCAAACTTAGACAAATCGTTATCCGCACATCGCATAGCGACTAATTTAATCACCCATATTTCCAAAACCTAAGTTTTTAAGGTAACTTGGGTGGTATAATACTAAATTTCAGGACCTATTCTATCACCATATGTGTACGTCATGTTGGCACACTTCCGTATTTATTTTATTTTTCATGTCATAATTTGACAAATCGCTGTCCGCACATCTCAATGCGACTATTTTAATCAGCCATATTTCCAAAACCTAAGTTTTTACGGTAACTTGGGTGGTATAATACAGAAGTTCTGGTCCTATTCTATCACCCTACGTGTACGTAATGTTGGCACACCTCCGTATTTATTATTATATTTCATGTCATACTTAGACAAATCGTTGTCCGCACATCGCGTAGCGACTAATTTAATCACCCATATATCCAAAACCTAAGATTTTAAGGTAACTTGGGTGGTATAGTACAGAAGTTCTGGTCCTATTCTATCACCCTATGTGTACGTCATGTATCCACAATTCCGTATTTATTTTTATATTTCATGTCATACTTTGACAAATCGCTGTCCGCACATCTCAATGCGACTACTTTAATCAGCCATATTTCCAAAACCTAAGTTTTTACGGTAACTTGGGTGGTATAATACAGATGTTCTGGTCCTATTCTATCACCCAACGTGTACGTAATGTTGGCACACCTCCGTATTTATTATTATATTTCATGTCATACTTAGACAAATCGTTGTCCGCAAATCGCATAGCGACTAATTTAATCACCCATATTTCCAAAACCTAAGTTGTTACGATAACTTGGGTGGTATGATACTAAATTTCAGGACCTATTCTATCATCCTATGTGTACGTCATGTTGGCACACTTCCGTATTTATTTTATTTTTCATGTCATACTTAGACAAATCGTTGTCCGCACATCGCATAGCGACTAATTTAATCACCCATATTTCCAAAACGTAAGTTGTTACGGTAACTTGGGTGGTATAATATGGTATAATACTAAATTTCAGGACCTATTCTATCACCATATGTGTACGTCATGTTGGCACACTTCCGTATTTATTTTATTTTTCATGTCATACTTTGACAAATCGCTGTCCGCACATCTCAATGCGACTATTTTAATCAGCCATATTTCCAAAACCTAAGTTTTTACGGTAACTTGGGTGGTATAATACAGAAGTTCTGGTCCTATTCTATCACCCTACGTGTACGTAATGTTGGCACACCTCCGTATTCATTATTATATTTCATGTCATACTTAGACAAATCGTTGTCCGCACATCGCATAGCGACTAATTTAATCACCCATATTTCCAAAACCTAAGTTTTTACGGTAACTTGGGTGGTATAATACAGAAGTTCTGGTCCTATTCTATCACCCTAGATGTACGTAATGTTGGCACACCTCCGTATTTATTATTATATTTCATGTCATACTTAGACAAATCGTTGTCCGCACATCGCGTAGCGACTAATTTAATCACCCATATATCCAAAACCTAAGATTTTAAGTTAACTTGGGTGGTATAGTACAGAAGTTCTGGTCCTATTCTATCACCCTATGTGTACGTCATGTATCCACAATTCCGTATTTATTTTTATATTTCATGTCAAACTTAGACAAATCGTTGTCCGCACATCGCATAGCGACTAATTTAATCACCCATATTTCCAAAACCTAAGTTTTTACGGTAACTTCGGTGGTATAGTACTAAAGTTCTGGACCTATTCTATCATCCTATGTGTACGTCATGTTGGCACACCTCCGTATTTTTTTTATATTTCATGTCATACTTAGACAAATCGCTGTCCGCACATCTCAATGCGACTACTTTAATCAGCCATATTTCCAAAACCTAAGTTTTTACGGTAACTTGGGTGGTATAATACAGAAGTTCTGGTCCTATTCTATCACCCTACGTGTACGTAATGTTGGCACACCTCCGTATTTATTATTATATTTCATGTCATACTTAGATAAATCGTTGTCCGCACATCGCATAGCGACTAATTTAATCACCCATATATCCAAAACCTAAGTTTTTAAGGTAACTTGGGTTGTATAGTACTAAAGTTCTGGTCCTATTCTTTCATCCTACGTGTACGTCATGCTGACACACTGCCGTATTTATTTTATTTTTCATGTCATACTTTGACAAATCGCTGTCCGCACATCTCAATGCGACTACTTTAATCAGCCATATTTCCAAAACCTAAGTTTTTACGGTAACTTGGGTGGTATAATACAGATGTTCTGGTCCTATTCTATCACCCAACGTGTACGTAATGTTGGCACACCTCCGTATTTATTATTATATTTCATGTCATACTTAGACAAATCGTTGTCCGCAAATCGCATAGCGACTAATTTAATCACCCATATTTCCAAAACCTAAGTTGTTACGATAACTTAGGTGGTATAATACTAAATTTCAGGACCTATTCTATCATCCTATGTGTACGTCATGTTGGCACACTTCCGTATTTATTTTATTTTTCATGTCATACTTAGACAAATCGTTGTCCGCACATCGCATAGCGACTAATTTAATCACCCATATTTCCAAAACGTAAGTTGTTACGGTAACTTGGGTGGTATAATATGGTATAATACTAAATTTCAGGACCTATTCTATCACCCTATGTGTACGTCATGTATCCACAGTTCCGTATTTATTTTTATATTTCATGTCAAACTTAGACAAATCGTTGTCCGCACATCGCATAGCGACTATTTTAATCACCCATATTTCCAAAACCTAAGTTTTTACGGTAACTTGGGTGGTATAGTACTAAAGTTCTGGACCTATTCTATCATACCATGTGTACGTCATGTTGGAACACTTCCGTATTTTTTTTATATTTCATGTCTAACTTCGACAAATCGCTGTCCGCCCATCTCAATGCGACTACTTTAATCAGCCATATTTCCAAAACCTAAGTTTTTACGGTAACTTGGGTGGTATAATACAGAAGTTCTGGTCCTATTCTATCACCCTATGTGTACGTCTTGTTGGCACACTCGCGTATTTATTTTATATTTTATGTCAAACTTAGGTGGATCACTGTCCACACATCCAAAGCGACTATTTTAATCACCCGTATTTCCAAAACCTAAGTTTTTAAGGTAACTTGGGTGGTATAGTACTAAAGTTCTGGACCTATTCTATTATCCTATGTGTACGTCATGTTGGCACACCTCCGTATTTTTTTTATATTTCGTGTCAAACTTCGACAAATCTCTGTCCGCACATCTCAATGCGACTACTTTAATCAGCCATATTTCCAAAACCTAAGTTTTAACGGTAACTTGGGTGGTATAATACAGAAGTTCTGGTCCTATTCTATCACCCTACGTGTACGTAATGTTGGCACACCTCCGTATTTATTATTATATTTCATGTCATAGTTAGACAAATCGTTGTCCGCTAATCGCATAGCGACTAATTTAATCACCCATATATCCAAAACCTAAGTTTTTAAGGTAACTTGGGTGGTATAGTACTAAAGTTCTGGTCCTATTCTTTCATCCTACGTGTACGTCATGCTGACACACTGCCGTATTTATTTTATTTTTCATGTCATACTTTGACAAATCGCTGTCCGCACATCTCAATGCGACTACTTTAATCAGCCATATTTCCAAAACCTAAGTTTTTACGGTAACTTGGTTGGTATAATACAGAAGTTCTGGTCCTATTCTATCACCCTATGTGTACGTCTTGTTGGCACACTCGCGTATTTATTTTATATTTTATGTCAAACTTAGGTGGATCACTGTCCACACATCCAAAGCGACTATTTTAATCACCCGTATTTCCAAAACCTAAGTTTTTAAGGTAACTTGGGTGGTATAGTACTAAAGTTCTGGACCTATTCTATCATCCTATGTGTACGTCATGTTGGCACACCTCTGTATTTTTTTTATATTTCGTGTCAAACTTCGACAAATCTCTGTCCGCACATCTCAATGCGACTACTTTAATCAGCCATATTTCCAAAACCTAAGTTTTTACGGTAACTTGGGTGGTATAATACAGATGTTCTGGTCCTATTCTATCACCCAACGTGTACGTAATGTTGGCACACCTCCGTATTTATTATTATATTTCATGTCATACTTAGACAAATCGTTGTCCGCACATCGCATAGCGACTAATTTAATCACCCATATTTCCAAAACCTAAGTTTTTACGGTAACTTGGGTGGTATAATACTAAATTTCAGGACCTATTCTATCATCCTATGTGTACGTCATGTTGGCACACTTCCGTATTTATTTTATTTTTCATGTCATACTTAGACAAATCGTTGTCCGCACATCGCATAGCGACAATTTTAATCACCCATATTTCCAAAACCTAAGTTTTTACGGTAACTTGGGTGGTATAGTACTAAGGTTCTGGACCTATTCTATCATACTATGTGTACGTCATGTTGGAACACTTCCGTATTTTTTTTATATTTCGTGTCAAACTTCGACAAATCGCTGTCCGCCCATCGCAAAGCGACTACTTTAATCAGCCATATTTCCAAAACCTAAGTTTTTACGGTAACTTGGGTGGTATAATACAGAAGTTCTGGTCCTATTCTATCACCCTATGTGTACGTCTTGTTGGCACACTCGCGTATTTATTTTATATTTTATGTCAAACTTAGGTGGATCACTGTCCACACATCCAAAGCGACTATTTTAATCACCCGTATTTCCAAAACCTAAGTTTTTAAGGTAACTTGGGTGGTATAGTACGAAAGTTCTGGACCTCTTCTATTATCCTATGTGTACGTCATGTTGGCACACCTCCGTATTTTTTTTATATTTCGTGTCAAACTTCGACAAATCTCTGTCCGCACATCTCAATGCGACTACTTTAATCAGCCAAATTTCCAAAACCTAAGTTTTTACGGTAACTTGGGTGGTATAATACAGAAGTTCTGGTCCTATTCTATCACCCTATGTGTACGTCATGTATCCAATTCCGTATTTATTTTTATAATTCATGTCATACTTAGACAAATCGTTGTCCGCACATCGCATAGCGACTAATTTAATCACCCATATTTCCAAAACCTAAGTTTTTACGGTAACTTGGGTGGTATAGTACTAAAGTTCTGGACCTATTCTATCATCCTATGTGTACGTCATGTTGGCACACCTCCGTATTTTTTTTATATTTCATGTCATACTTAGACAAATCGTTGTCCGCACATCTCAATGCGACTACTTTAATCAGCCATATTTCCAAAACCTAAGTTTTTACGGTAACTTGGGTGGTATAATACAGAAGTTCTGGTCCTATTCTATCCTCCTACGTGTACGTAATGTTGGCACACCTCCGTATTTATTATTATATTTCATGTCATACTTAGACAAATCGTTGTCCGCACATCGCATAGCGACTAATTTAATCACCCATATATCCAAAACCTAAGTTTTTAAGGTAACTTGGGTGGTATAGTACTAAAGTTCTGGTCCTATTCTTTCATCCTACGTGTACGTCATGCTGACACACTGCCGTATTTATTTTATTTTTCATGTCATACTTTGACAAATCGCTGTCCGCACATCTCAATGCGACTACTTTAATCAGCCATATTTCCAAAACCTAAGTTTTTACGGTAACTTGGGTGGTATAATACAGATGTTCTGGTCCTATTCTATCACCCAACGTGTACGTAATGTTGGCACACCTCCGTATTTATTATTATATTTCATGTCATACTTAGACAAATCGTTGTCCGCACATCGCATAGCGACTAATTTAATCACCCATATTTCCAAAACCTAAGGTTTTACGGTAACTTGGGTGGTATAATACTAAATTTCAGGACCTATTCTATCATCCTATGTGTACGTCATGTTGGCACAGTTCCGTATTTATTTTATTTTTCATGTCATACTTAGACAAATCGTTGTCCCCACATCGCATAGCGACTAATTTAATCACCCATATTTCCAAAACCTAAGTTGTTACGGTAACTTGGGTGGTATAATATGGTATAATACTAAATTTCAGGACCTATTCTATCACCCTATGTGTACGTAATGTATCCACAATTCCGTATTTATTTTTATATTTCATGTCAAACTTAGACAAATCGTTGTCCGCACATCGCATAGCGACTATTTTAATCACCCATATTTCCAAAACCTAAGTTTTTACGGTAACTTGGGTGGTATAGTACTAAAGTTCTGGACCTATTCTATCATCCTATGTGTACGTCATGTTGGCAAACCTCCGTATTTTTTTTATATTTCATGTCATACTTAGACAAATCGTTGTCCGCACATCTCAATGCGACTACTTTAATCAGTCATATTACCAAAACCTAAGTTTTTACGGTAACTTGGGTGGTATAATACAGAAGTTCTGGTCCTATTCTATCACCCTACGTGTACGTAATGTTGGCACACCTCCGTATTTATTATTATATTTCATGTCATACTTAGACAAATCATTGTCCGCACATCGCATAGCGACTAATTTAATCACCCATATATCCAAAACCTAAGTTTTTAAGGTAACTTGGGTGGTATAGTACTAAAGTTCTGGTCCTATTCTTTCATCCTACGTGTACGTCATGCTGACACACTGCCGTATTTATTTTATTTTTCATGTCATACTTTGACAAATCGCTGTCCGCACATCTCAATGCGACTACTTTAATCAGCCATATTTCCAAAACCTAAGTTTTTACGGTAACTTGGGTGGTATAATACAGATGTTCTGGTCCTATTCTATCACCCAACGTGTACGTAATGTTGGCACACCTCCGTATTTATTATTATATTTCATGTCATACTTAGACAAATCGTTGTCCGCAAATCGCATAGCGACTAATTTAATCACCCATATTTCCAAAACCTAAGTTGTTACGATAACTTGGGTGGTATGATACTAAATTTCAGGACCTATTCTATCATCCTATGTGTACGTCATGTTGGCACACTTCCGTATTTATTTTATTTTTCATGTCATACTTAGACAAATCGTTGTCCGCACATCGCATAGCGACTAATTTAATCACCCATATTTCCAAAACGTAAGTTGTTACGGTAACTTGGGTGGTATAATATGGTATAATACTAAATTTCAGGACCTATTCTATCACCATATGTGTACGTCATGTTGGCACACTTCCGTATTTATTTTATTTTTCATGTCATACTTTGACAAATCGCTGTCCGCACATCTCAATGCGACTATTTTAATCAGCCATATTTCCAAAACCTAAGTTTTTACGGTAACTTGGGTGGTATAATACAGAAGTTCTGGTCCTATTCTATCACCCTACGTGTACGTAATGTTGGCACACCTCCGTATTCATTATTATATTTCATGTCATACTTAGACAAATCGTTGTCCGCACATCGCATAGCGACTAATTTAATCACCCATATTTCCAAAACCTAAGTTTTTACGGTAACTTGGGTGGTATAATACAGAAGTTCTGGTCCTATTCTATCACCCTAGATGTACGTAATGTTGGCACACCTCCGTATTTATTATTATATTTCATGTCATACTTAGACAAATCGTTGTCCGCACATCGCGTAGCGACTAATTTAATCACCCATATATCCAAAACCTAAGATTTTAAGTTAACTTGGGTGGTATAGTACAGAAGTTCTGGTCCTATTCTATCACCCTATGTGTACGTCATGTATCCACAATTCCGTATTTATTTTTATATTTCATGTCAAACTTAGACAAATCGTTGTCCGCACATCGCATAGCGACTAATTTAATCACCCATATTTCCAAAACCTAAGTTTTTACGGTAACTTCGGTGGTATAGTACTAAAGTTCTGGACCTATTCTATCATCCTATGTGTACGTCATGTTGGCACACCTCCGTATTTTTTTTATATTTTATGTCATACTTAGACAAATCGTTGTCCGCACATCTCAATGCGACTACTTTAATCAGCCATATTTCCAAAACCTAAGTTTTTACGGTAACTTGGGTGGTATAATACAGAAGTTCTGGTCCTATTCTATCACCCTACGTGTACGTAATGTTGGCACACCTCCGTATTTATTATTATATTTCATGTCATACTTAGACAAATCGTTGTCCGCACATCGCATAGCGACTAATTTAATCACCCATATATCCAAAACCTAAGTTTTTAAGGTAACTTGGGTGGTATAGTACTAAAGTTCTGGTCCTATTCTTTCATCCTACGTGTACGTCATGCTGACACACTGCCGTATTTATTTTATTTTTCATGTCATACTTTGACAAATCGCTGTCCGCA
This sequence comes from Flexamia atlantica, assembly GCA_035578135.1. Taxonomy (NCBI): domain Eukaryota; kingdom Metazoa; phylum Arthropoda; class Insecta; order Hemiptera; family Cicadellidae; genus Flexamia; species Flexamia atlantica. Next base: position 150,219 of record JAQJVK010000239.1, on the reverse strand, counting down.
CATCTCAATGCGACTACTTTAATCAGCCATATTTCCAAAACCTAAGTTTTTACGGTAACTTGGGTGGTATAATACAGATGTTCTGGTCCTATTCTATCACCCAACGTGTACGTAATGTTGGCACACCTCCGTATTTATTATTATATTTCATGTCATACTTAGACAAATCGTTGTCCGCAAATCGCATAGCGACTAATTTAATCACCCATATTTCCAAAACCTAAGTTGTTACGATAACTTAGGTGGTATAATACTAAATTTCAGGACCTATTCTATCATCCTATGTGTACGTCATGTTGGCACACTTCCGTATTTATTTTATTTTTCATGTCATACTTAGACAAATCGTTGTCCGCACATCGCATAGCGACTAATTTAATCACCCATATTTCCAAAACGTAAGTTGTTACGGTAACTTGGGTGGTATAATATGGTATAATACTAAATTTCAGGACCTATTCTATCACCCTATGTGTACGTCATGTATCCACAGTTCCGTATTTATTTTTATATTTCATGTCAAACTTAGACAAATCGTTGTCCGCACATCGCATAGCGACTATTTTAATCACCCATATTTCCAAAACCTAAGTTTTTACGGTAACTTGGGTGGTATAGTACTAAAGTTCTGGACCTATTCTATCATACCATGTGTACGTCATGTTGGAACACTTCCGTATTTTTTTTATATTTCATGTCTAACTTCGACAAATCGCTGTCCGCCCATCTCAATGCGACTACTTTAATCAGCCATATTTCCAAAACCTAAGTTTTTACGGTAACTTGGGTGGTATAATACAGAAGTTCTGGTCCTATTCTATCACCCTATGTGTACGTCTTGTTGGCACACTCGCGTATTTATTTTATATTTTATGTCAAACTTAGGTGGATCACTGTCCACACATCCAAAGCGACTATTTTAATCACCCGTATTTCCAAAACCTAAGTTTTTAAGGTAACTTGGGTGGTATAGTACTAAAGTTCTGGACCTATTCTATTATCCTATGTGTACGTCATGTTGGCACACCTCCGTATTTTTTTTATATTTCGTGTCAAACTTCGACAAATCTCTGTCCGCACATCTCAATGCGACTACTTTAATCAGCCATATTTCCAAAACCTAAGTTTTAACGGTAACTTGGGTGGTATAATACAGAAGTTCTGGTCCTATTCTATCACCCTACGTGTACGTAATGTTGGCACACCTCCGTATTTATTATTATATTTCATGTCATACTTAGACAAATCGTTGTCCGCTAATCGCATAGCGACTAATTTAATCACCCATATATCCAAAACCTAAGTTTTTAAGGTAACTTGGGTGGTATAGTACTAAAGTTCTGGTCCTATTCTTTCATCCTACGTGTACGTCATGCTGACACACTGCCGTATTTATTTTATTTTTCATGTCATACTTTGACAAATCGCTGTCCGCACATCTCAATGCGACTACTTTAATCAGCCATATTTCCAAAACCTAAGTTTTTACGGTAACTTGGTTGGTATAATACAGAAGTTCTGGTCCTATTCTATCACCCTATGTGTACGTCTTGTTGGCACACTCGCGTATTTATTTTATATTTTATGTCAAACTTAGGTGGATCACTGTCCACACATCCAAAGCGACTATTTTAATCACCCGTATTTCCAAAACCTAAGTTTTTAAGGTAACTTGGGTGGTATAGTACTAAAGTTCTGGACCTATTCTATCATCCTATGTGTACGTCATGTTGGCACACCTCTGTATTTTTTTTATATTTCGTGTCAAACTTCGACAAATCTCTGTCCGCACATCTCAATGCGACTACTTTAATCAGCCATATTTCCAAAACCTAAGTTTTTACGGTAACTTGGGTGGTATAATACAGATGTTCTGGTCCTATTCTATCACCCAACGTGTACGTAATGTTGGCACACCTCCGTATTTATTATTATATTTCATGTCATACTTAGACAAATCGTTGTCCGCACATCGCATAGCGACTAATTTAATCACCCATATTTCCAAAACCTAAGTTTTTACGGTAACTTGGGTGGTATAATACTAAATTTCAGGACCTATTCTATCATCCTATGTGTACGTCATGTTGGCACACTTCCGTATTTATTTTATTTTTCATGTCATACTTAGACAAATCGTTGTCCGCACATCGCATAGCGACAATTTTAATCACCCATATTTCCAAAACCTAAGTTTTTACGGTAACTTGGGTGGTATAGTACTAAGGTTCTGGACCTATTCTATCATACTATGTGTACGTCATGTTGGAACACTTCCGTATTTTTTTTATATTTCGTGTCAAACTTCGACAAATCGCTGTCCGCCCATCGCAAAGCGACTACTTTAATCAGCCATATTTCCAAAACCTAAGTTTTTACGGTAACTTGGGTGGTATAATACAGAAGTTCTGGTCCTATTCTATCACCCTATGTGTACGTCTTGTTGGCACACTCGCGTATTTATTTTATATTTTATGTCAAACTTAGGTGGATCACTGTCCACACATCCAAAGCGACTATTTTAATCACCCGTATTTCCAAAACCTAAGTTTTTAAGGTAACTTGGGTGGTATAGTACGAAAGTTCTGGACCTATTCTATTATCCTATGTGTACGTCATGTTGGCACACCTCCGTATTTTTTTTATATTTCGTGTCAAACTTCGACAAATCTCTGTCCGCACATCTCAATGCGACTACTTTAATCAGCCAAATTTCCAAAACCTAAGTTTTTACGGTAACTTGGGTGGTATAATACATAAGTTCTGGTCCTATTCTATCACCCTATGTGTACGTCATGTATCCACAATTCCGTATTTATTTTTATAATTCATGTCATACTTAGACAAATCGTTGTCCGCACATCGCATAGCGACTAATTTAATCACCCATATTTCCAAAACCTAAGTTTTTACGGTAACTTGGGTGGTATAGTACTAAAGTTCTGGACCTATTCTATCATCCTATGTGTACGTCATGTTGGCACACCTCCGTATTTTTTTTATATTTCATGTCATACTTAGACAAATCGTTGTCCGCACATCTCAATGCGACTACTTTAATCAGCCATATTTCCAAAACCTAAGTTTTTACGGTAACTTGGGTGGTATAATACAGAAGTTCTGGTCCTATTCTATCCTCCTACGTGTACGTAATGTTGGCACACCTCCGTATTTATTATTATATTTCATGTCATACTTAGACAAATCGTTGTCCGCACATCGCATAGCGACTAATTTAATCACCCATATATCCAAAACCTAAGTTTTTAAGGTAACTTGGGTGGTATAGTACTAAAGTTCTGGTCCTATTCTTTCATCCTACGTGTACGTCATGCTGACACACTGCCGTATTTATTTTATTTTTCATGTCATACTTTGACAAATCGCTGTCCGCACATCTCAATGCGACTACTTTAATCAGCCATATTTCCAAAACCTAAGTTTTTACGGTAACTTGGGTGGTATAATACAGATGTTCTGGTCCTATTCTATCACCCAACGTGTACGTAATGTTGGCACACCTCCGTATTTATTATTATATTTCATGTCATACTTAGACAAATCGTTGTCCGCACATCGCATAGCGACTACTTTAATCAGCCATATTTCCAAAACCTAAGGTTTTACGGTAACTTGGGTGGTATAATACTAAATTTCAGGACCTATTCTATCATCCTATGTGTACGTCATGTTGGCACAGTTCCGTATTTATTTTATTTTTCATGTCATACTTAGACAAATCGTTGTCCCCACATCGCATAGCGACTAATTTAATCACCCATATTTCCAAAACCTAAGTTGTTACGGTAACTTGGGTGGTATAATATGGTATAATACTAAATTTCAGGACCTATTCTATCACCCTATGTGTACGTCATGTATCCACAATTCCGTATTTATTTTTATATTTCATGTCAAACTTAGACAAATCGTTGTCCGCACATCGCATAGCGACTATTTTAATCACCCATATTTCCAAAACCTAAGTTTTTACGGTAGCTTGGGTGGTATAGTACTAAAGTTCTGGACCTATTCTATCATACTATGTGTACGTCATGTTGGAACACTTCCGTATTTTTTTTATATTTCGTGTCAAACTTCGACAAATCGCTGTCCGCCCATCGCAAAGCGACTACTTTAATCAGCCATATTTCCAAAACCTAAGTTTTAACGGTAACTTGGGTGGTATAATACAGAAGTTCTGGTCCTATTCTATCACCCTATGTGTACGTCTTGTTGGCACACTCGCGTATTTATTTTATGTTTTATGTCAAACTTAGGTGGATCACTGTCCACACATCCAAAGCGACTATTTTAATCACCCGTATTTCCAAAACCTAAGTTTTTAAGGTAACTTGGGTGGTATAGTACTAAAGTTCTGGACCTATTCTATCATCCTATGTGTACGTCATGTTGGCACACCTCCGTATTTTTTTTATATTTCGTGTCAAACTTCGACAAATCTCTGTCCGCACATCTCAATGCGACTACTTTAATCAGTCATATTTCCAAAACCTAAGTTTTTACGGTAACTTGGGTGGTATAATACAGAAGTTCTGGTCCTATTCTATCACCCTATGTGTACGTCATGTATCCACAATTCCGTATTTATTTTTATATTTCATGTCAAACTTAGACAAATCGTTGTCCGCACATCGCATAGCGACTAATTTAATCACCCATATTTCCAAAACCTAAGTTTTTAAGGTAACTTGGGTGGTATAGTACTAAAGTTCTGGACTTATTCTATCATCCTATGTGTACGTCATGTTGGCACACCTCTGTATTTTTTTTATATTTCGTGTCAAACTTCGACAAATCTCTGTCTGCACATCTCAATGCGACTACTTTAATCAGCCATATTTCCAAAACCTAAGTTTTTACGGTAACTTGGGTGGTATAATACAGAAGTTCTGGTCCTATTCTATCACCCTATATGTACGTAATGTTGGCACACTTCCGTATTTATTATTATATGTCATGTCATACTTAGACAAATCGTTGTCCGCACATCGCATAGCGACTAATTTAATCACCCATATTTCCAAAACCTAAGTTTTTAAGGTAACTTGGGTGGTATAGTACTAAAGTTCTGGTCCTATTCTTTCATCCTACGTGTACGTCATGCTGACACACTGCAGTATTTATTTTATATTTTATGTCAAACTTAGGTGGATCGCTGTCCACACATCAAAAGCGACTATTTTAATCACCCGTATTTCCAAAACCTAAGTTTTGACGGTAACCTGAGGGGTATAATAATATCGTTCTAATCCTATTCTATCACCCAATGTGTACGTCATGTATCCAAAATTCCGTATTTTTTTTATATTTCATGTCAAACTTAGACAAATCGTTGTCCGCACATCGCATAGCGACTAATTTAATCACCCATATTTCCAAAACCTAAGTTTTTACGGTAACTTGGGTGGTATAATACAGAAGTTCTGGTCCTATTCTATCACCCTATGTGTACGTCATGTATCCACAATTCCGTATTTATTTTTATATTTCATGTCAAACTTAGACAAATCGTTGTCCGCACATCGCATAGCGGCTAATTTAATCACCCATATTTCCAAAACCTAAGTTTTTAAGGTAACATGGGTGGTATAATACTAAATTTCAGGACCTATTCTATCATCCTATGTGTACGTCATGTTGGCACACTTCCGTATTAATTTTATTTTTCATGTCATACTTTGACAAATCGCTGTCCGCACATCGCATAGCGAAATACGGGTGATTAAAATAGTCGCTTTGGATGTGTGGACAGCGATCCACCTAAGTTTGACATAAAATATAAAATAAATACGGCAGTGTGTCAGCATGACGTACACATAGGATGATAGAATAGGTCCAGAACTTTAGTACTATACCACCCAAATTACCGTAAAAACTTAGGTTTTGGAAATATGGGTGATTAAATTAGTCGCTATGCGATGTGCGGACAACGATTTGTCTAATTTTGACATGAAATATAAAAATAAATACGGAATTGTGGATACATGACGTACACATAGGGTGATAGAATAGGACCAGAACTTCTGTACTATACCACCCAAGTTACCTTAAAATCTTAGGTTTTGGATATATGGGTGATTAAATTAGTCGCTATGCGATGTGCGGACAACGATTTGTCTAAGTATGACATGAAATATAATAATAAATACAGAGGTATGCCAACATTACGTACATATATGGTGATAGAATAGGACCAGAACTTCTGTATTATACCACCCAAGTTACCGTAAAAACTTAGGTTTTGGAAATATGGCTGATTAAAGTAGTCGCATTGAGATGTGCGGACAGAGATTTGTCGAAGTTTGACACGAAATATAAAAAAAATACGGAGGTTTGCCAACATGACGTACACATAGGATGATAGAATAGGTCCAGAACTTTAGTACTATACCACCCGAGTTACCTTAAAAACTTAGGTTTTGGAAATACGGGTGATTAAAATAGTCGCATTGAGATGTGCGGACAGCGATTTGTCAAAGTATGACAAGAAATATAAAAATAAATACGGAATTGTGGATACATGACATCCACATAGGGTGATAGGGTGATAAAATAGGACCAGAAATTTAGTACTATACCACCCAAGTTACCTTAAAAACTTAGGTTTTGGAAATATGGGTGATTAAATTAGTCGCTATGCGATGTGCGGACAACGATTTGTCTAAGTTTGACATGAAATATAAAAATAAATACGGAATTGTGGATACATGACGTACACATAGGGTGATAGAATAGGACCAGAACTTCTGTATTATACCACCCAAGTTACCGTAAAAACTTAGGTTTTGGAAATATGGCTGATTAAAGTAGTCGCATTGAGATGTGCGGACAGCGATTTGTCAAAGTATGACATGAAAAATAAAATAAATACGGCAGTGTGTCAGCATGACGTACACGTAGGATGAAAGAATAGGACCAGAACTTTAGTACTATACCACCCAAGTTACCTTAAAAACTTAGGTTTTGGAAATATGGGTGATTAAATTAGTCGCTATGCGATGTGCGGACAACGATTTGTCTAAGTATGACATGAAATATAATAATAAATACGGAGGTGTGCCAACATTACGTACACGTAGGGTGATAGAATAGGACCAGAACTTCTGTATTATACCACCCAAGTTACCGTAAAAACTTAGATTTGGAAATATGGCTGATTAAAGTAGTCGCATTGAGATGTGCGGACAGAGATTCGTCGAAGTTTGACACGAAATATAAAAAAAATTAGGAGGTGCGCCAACATGACGTACACATAGGATGATAGAATAGGTCCAGAACTTTAGTACTATACCACCCAAGTTACCGTAAAAACTTAGGTTTTAGAAATATGGCTGATTAAAGTAGTCGCATTGAGATGTGCGGACAGCGATTTGTCTAAGTTTGACATGAAAGATAAAAATAAATACGGAATTGTGGATACATGACGTACACATAGGGTGATAGAATAGGACCAGAACTTCTGTATTATACCACCCAAGTTACCGTAAAAACTTAGGTTTTGGAAATATGGGTGATTAAATTAGTCGCTATGCGATGTGCGGACAACGATTTGTCGAAGTTTGACACGAAATATAAAAAAATACGGAGGTGTGCCAACATGACGTACACATAGGATGATAGAGTAGGTCCAGAACTTTAGTACTATACCACCCAAGTTACCGTAAAAACTTAGGTTTTGGAAATATGGGTGATTAAATTAGTCGCTATGCGATGTGCGGACAACGATTTGTCTAAGTTTGACATGAAATATAAAAATAAATACGGAGGTGTGCCAACATTACGTACACGTAGGATGAAAGAATAGGACCAGAACTTTAGTACTATACCACCCAAGCTACCTTAAAAACTTAGGTTTTGGAAATATGGGTGATTAAATTAGTCGCTATGCGATGTGCGGACAACGATTTGTCTAAGTATGACATGAAATATAATAATAAATACAGAGGTGTGCCAACATTACGTACACGTAGGGTGATAGAATAGGACCAGAACTTCTGTATTATACCACCCAAGTTACCGTAAAAACTTAGGTTTTGGAAATATGGCTGATTAAAGTAGTCGCATTGAGATGTGCGGACAGAGATTTGTCGAAGTTTGACACGAAATATAAAAAAAATACGGAGGTGTGCCAACATGACGTACACGTAGGATGAAAGAATAGGACCAGAACTTTAGTACTATACCACCCAAACTACCTTAAAAACTTAGGTTTTGGAAATATGGGTGATTAAATTAGTCGCTATGCGATGTGCGGACAACGATTTGTCTAAGTATGACATGAAATATAATAATAAATACAGAGGTGTACCAACATTACGTACACGTAGGGTGATAGAATAGGACCAGAACTTCTGTATTATACCACCCAAGTTACCGTAAAAACTTAGGTTTTGGAAATATGGCTGATTAAAGTAGTCGCATTGAGATGTGCGGACAGCGATTTGTCTAAGTTTGACATGAAATATAAAAATAAATACGGAATTGTGGATATATGACGTACACATAGGGTGATAGAATAGGACCAGAACTTCTATATTATACCACCCAAGTTACCGTAAAAACTTAGGTTTTGGAAATATGGCTGATTAAAGTAGTCGCATTGAGATGTGCGGACAGAGATTTGTCGAAGTTTGACACGAAATATAAAAAAATACGGAGGTGTGCCAACATGACGTACACATAGGATGATAGAATAGGTCCAGAACTTTAGTACTATACCACCCAAGTTACCTTAAAAACTTAGGTTTTGGAAATATGGAATCGCTGTCCGCACATCTCAATGCGACTACTTTAATCAGCCATATTTCCAAAAGGTACGTAACCTTATTTTGATAAATTGCATCAATTCAGGAGGTGAATAATGAACAAGTTGGGTGGTATAGTACAGAAGTTCTGGTCCTATTCTATCACCCTACGTGTACGTAATGTTGGCACACCTCCGTATTTTTTTATATTTCATGTCATACTTAGACAAATCGTTGTCCGCACATCGCATAGTGACTAATTTAATCACCCATATTTCCAAAACCTAAGTTTTTAAGGTAACTTGGGTGGTATAGTACTAAAGTTCTGGTCCTATTCTTTCACCCTATGTGTACGTCATGTATCCACAATTCCGTATTTATTTTTTTATATTTCATGTCAAACTTAGACAAATCGCTGTCCGCACATCTCAATGCGACTACTTTAATCAGCCATATTTCCAAAACCTAAGTTTTTACGGTAACTTGGGTTGTATAATACAGAAGTTCTGGTCCTATTCTATCACCCTATATGTACGTAATGTTGGCACACCTCCGTATTTATTATTATATTTCATGTCATACTTAGACAAATCGTTGTCCGCACATCGCATAGCGACTAATTTAATCACCCATACATCCAAAACCTAAGATTTTAAGGTAACTTGGCTGGTATAGTACAGAAGTTCTGGTCCTATTCTATCACCCTATGTGGACGTCATGTATCCACAATTCCGTATTAATTTGTATATTTCATGTCAAACTTAGACAAATCGTTGTCCGCACATCGCATAGCGACTAATTTAATCACCCATATTTCCAAAACCTAAGTTTTTACGGTAACTTGGGTGGTATAGTACTAAAGTTCTGGAATAAATACGGAAGTGTTCCAACATGACGTACACATAGTATGATAGAATAGGTCCAGAACTTCTGAATTATACCACCCAAGTTACCGTAAAAACTTAGGTTTTGGAAATATGGCTGATTAAAGTAGTCGCTATGCGATGTGCGGACAACGATTTGTCGAAGTTTGACACGAAATTTAAAAAAAATACGGAGGTGTGCCAACATGACGTACACATAGGATGATAGAATAGGTCCAGAACTTCTGTATTATACCACCCAAGTTACCGTAAAAACTTAGGTTTTGGAAATATGGGTGATTAAACTAGTCGCTATGCGATGTGCGGACAACGATTTGTCTAAGTATGACATGAAATATTATAATAAATACAGAGGTGTGCCAACATTACGTACACGTAGGGTAATAGAATAGGACCAGAACTTCTGTATTATACCACCCAAGTTACCGTAAAAAACTTAGGTTTTGGAAATATGGCTGATTAAAGTAGTCGCATTGAGATGTGCGGACAGAGATTTGTCGAAGTTTGACACGAAATATAAAAAAAATACGGAGGTGTGCCAACATGACGTACACATAGGATGATAGAATAGGTCCAGAACTTTAGTACTATACCACCCAAGTTACAGTAAAAACTTAGGTTTTGGAAATATGGCTGATTAAAGTAGTCGCATTGAGATGTGCGGACAACGATTTGTCTAAGTATGACATGAAATATAATAATAAATACGGAGGTGTGCCAACATTACGTACACGTAGGGTGATAGAATAGGACCAGAACTTCTGTATTATACCACCCAAGTTACCGTAAAAACCTAGGTTTTGGAAATATGGCTGATTAAAGTAGTCGCATTGAGATGTGCGGACAGAGATTTGTCGAAGTTTGACACGAAACATAAAAAAAAATACGGAGGTGTGCCAACATGACGTACACATAGGATGATAGAATAGGTCCAGAACTTTAGTACTATACCACCCAAGTTACCTTAAAAACTTAGGTTTTTGAAATACGGGTGATTAAAATAGTCGCTTTGGATGTGTGGACAGCGATCCACCTAAGTTTGACATAAAATATAAAATAAATACGGCAGTGTGTCAGCATGACGTACACGTAGGATGAAAGAATAGGACCAGAACTTTAGTACTATACCACCCAAGTTACCTTAAAAACTTAGGTTTTGGAAATATGGGTGATTAAATTAGTCGCTATGCGATGTGCGGACAACGATTTGTCTAAGTATGACATGAAATATAATAATAAATACGGAGGTATGCCAACATTACGTACAAGTAGGGTGATAGAATAGGACCAGAACTTCTGTATTATACCACCCAAGTTACCGTAAAAACTTAGGTTTTGGAAATATGGCTGATTAAAGTAGTCGCATTGAGATGTGCGTTCAGAGATTTGTCGAAGTTTGACACGAAATATAAAAAAATACGGAGGTGTGCCAACATGACGTACACATAGGATGATAGAATAGGTCCAGAACTTTAGTACTATACAACCCAAGTTACCGTAAAAACTTAGGTTTTGGAAATATGGCTGATTAAAGTAGTCGCATTGAGATGTGCGGACAGCGATTTGTCAAAGTATGACATGAAAAATAAAATAAATACGGAAGTGTGCCAACATGACGTACACATAGGATGATAGAATAGGTCCTGAAATTTAGTATTATACCACCCAAGTTACCTTAAAAACTTAGGTTTTGGAAATATGGGTGATTAAATTAGTCGCTATGCGATGTGCGGACAACGATTTATCTAAGTTTGACATGAAATATAAAAATAAATACGGAATTGTGGATACATGACGTACACATAGGGTGATAGAATAGGACCAGAACTTCTGTATTATACCACCCAAGTTACCGTAAAAACTTAGGTTTTGGAAATATGGGTGATTAAATTAGTCGCTATGCGATGTGCGGACAACGATTTGTCTAATTATGACATGAAATATAATAATAAATACGGAGGTGTGCCAACAATACGTACACGTAGGGTGATAGAATAGGACCAGAACTTCTGTATTATACCACCCAAGTTACCGTAAAAACTTAGGTTTTGGAAATATGGCTGATTAAAGTAGTCGCTATGCGATGTGCGGACAACGATTTGTCGAAGTTTGACACGAAATTTTAAAAAAATACGGAGGTGTGCCAACATGACGTACACATAGGATGATAGAATAGGTCCAGAACTTCTGTATTATACCACCCAAGTTACCGTAAAAACTTAGGTTTTGGAAATATTGGTGATTAAACTAGTCGCTATGCGATGTGCGGACAACGATTTGTCTAAGTATGACATGAAATATAATAATAAATACAGAGGTGTGTTAACATTACGTACACGTAGGGTGATAGAATAGGACCAGAACTTCTGTATTATACCACCCAAGTTACCTTAAAACTTAGGTTTTGGAAATATGGGTGATTAAATTAGTCGCTATGCGATGTGCGGACAACGATTTGTCTAAGTATGACATGAAATATAATAATAAATACAGAGGTGTGCCAACATTACGTACACGTAGGGTGATAGAATAGGACCAGAACTTCTGTATTATACCACCCAAGTTACCGTAAAAACTTAGGTTTTGGAAATATGGCTGATTAAAGTAGTCGCATTGAGATGTGCGGACAGAGATTTGTCGAAGTTTGACACGAAATATAAAAAAAATACGGAGGTGTGCCAACATGACGTACACATAGGATGATAGAATAGGTCCAGAACTTTAGTACTATACCACCCAAGTTACCGTAAAAAATTAGGTTTTGGAAATATGGCTGATTAAAGTAGTCGCATTGAGATGTGCGGACAGCGATTTGTCTAAGTTTGACATGAAATATAAAAATAAATACGGAATTGTGGATACATGACATACACATAGGGTGATAGAATAGGACCAGAACTTCTGTATTATACCACCCAAGTTACCGTAAAAACCTAGGTTTTGGAAATATGGCTGATTAAAGTAGTCGCATTGAGATGTGCGGACAGAGATTTGTCGAAGTTTGACACGAAATATAAAAAAAATACGGAGGTGTGCCAACATGACGTACACATAGGATGATAGAATAGGTCCAGAACTTTAGTACTATACCACCCAAGTTACCTTAAAAACTTAGGTTTTGGAAATACGGGTGATTAAAATAGTCGCTTTGGATGTGTGGACAGCGATCCACCTAAGTTTGACATAAAATATAAAATAAATACGGCAGTGTGTCAGCATGACGTACACGTAGGATGAAAGAATAGGACCAGAACTTTAGTACTATACCAGCCAAGTTACCTTAAAAACTTAGGTTTTGGAAATATGGGTGATTAAATTAGTCGCTATGCGATGTGCGGACAACGATTTGTCTAAGTATGACATGAAATATAATAATAAATACGGAGGTGTGCCAACATTACGTACAAGTAGGGTGATAGAATAGGACCAGAACTTCTGTATTATACCACCCAAGTTACCGTAAAAACTTAGGTTTTGGAAACATGGCTGATTAAAGTAGTCGCATTGAGATGTGCGTTCAGAGATTTGTCGAAGTTTGACACGAAATATAAAAAAATACGGAGGTGTGCCAACATGACGTACACATAGGATGATAGAATAGGTCCAGAACTTTAGTACTATACCACCCAAGTTACCGTAAAAACTTAGGTTTTGGAAATATGGCTGATTAAAGTAGTAGCATTGAGATGTGCGGACAGCGATTTGTCAAAGTATGACATGAAAAATAAAATAAATACGGAAGTGTGCCAACATGACGTACACATAGGATGATAGAATAGGTCCTGAAATTTAGTATTATACCACCCAAGTTACCTTAAAAACTTAGGTTTTGGAAATATGGGTGATTAAATTAGTCGCTATGCGATGTGCGGACAACGATTTGTCTAAGTTTGACATGAAATATAAAAATAAATACGGAATTGTGGATACATGACGTACACATAGGGTGATAGAATAGGACCAGAACTTCTGTATTATACCACCCAAGTTACCGTAAAAACTTAGGTTTTGGAAATATGGCTGATTAAAGTAGTCGCATTGAGATGTGCGGACAGAGATTTGTCGAAGTTTGACACGAAATATAAAAATAAATACGGAATTGTGGATACATGACGTACACGTAGGGTGATAGAATAGGACCAGAACTTCTGTATTATACCACCCAAGTTACCGTAAAAACTTAGGTTTTGGAAATATGGCTGATTAAAGTAGTCGCATTGAGATGTGCGGACAGCGATTTGTCAAAGTATGACATAAAAAATAAAATAAATACGGAAGTGTGCCAACATGACGTACACATCGGATGATAGAATAGGTCCTGAAATTTAGTATTATACCACCCAAGTTACCTTAAAAACTTAGGTTTTGGAAATATGGGTGATTAAATTAGTCGCTATGCGATGTGCGGACAACGATTTGTCTAAGTATGACATGAAATATAAAAATAAATACGGAATTGTGGATACATGACGTACACATACGGTGATAGAATAGGACCAGAACTTCTGTATTATACCACTCAAGTTACCGTAAAAACTTAGGTTTTGGAAATATGGCTGATTAAAGTAGTCGCATTGAGATGTGCGGACAGAGATTTGTCGAAGTTTGACATGAAATATAAAAAAAATACGGAGGTGTGCCAACATGACGTACACATAGGATGATGGAATAGGTCCAGAACTTTAGTACTATACCACCCAAGTTACCTTAAAAACTTAGGTTTTGGAAATATGGGTGATTAAATTAGTCACTATGCGATGTGCGGACAACGATTTGTCTAAGTTTGACATGAAATATAAAAATAAATACTGAATTGTGGATACATGACGTACACATAGGGTGATAGAATAGGACCAGAACTTCTGTATTATACCACCCAAGTTACCGTAAAAACTTAGGTTTTGGAAATATGGGTGATTAAATTAGTCGCTATGCGATGTGCGGACAACGATTTGTCTAGTTATGACATGAAATATAATAATAAATACGGAGGTGTGCCAACAATACGTACACGTAGGGTGATAGAATAGGACCAGAACTTCTGTATTATACCACCCAAGTTACCGTAAAAACTTAGGTTTTGGAAATATGGCTGATTAAAGTAGTCGCTATGCGATGTGCGGACAACGATTTGTCGAAGTTTGACACGAAATTTAAAAAAAATACGGAGGTGTGCCAACATGACGTACACATAGGATGATAGAATAGGTCCAGAACTTCTGTATTATACCACCCAAGTTACCGTAAAAACTTAGGTTTTGGAAATATTGGTGACTAAACTAGTCGCTATGCGATGTGCGGACAACGATTTGTCTAAGTATGACATGAAATATAATAATAAATACAGAGGTGTGTTAACATTACGTACACGTAGGGTGATAGAATAGGACCAGAACCTCTGTATTATACCACCCAAGTTACCGTAAAAACTTAGGTTTTGGAAATATGGCTGATTAAAGTAGTCGCATTGAGATGTGCGGACAGAGATTTGTCGAAGTTTGACACGAAATATAAAAAAAATACGGAGGTGTGCCAACATGACGTACACATAGGATGATAGAATAGGTTCAGAACTTTAGTACTATACCACCCAAGTTACAGTAAAAACTTAGGTTTTGGAAATATGGCTGATTAAAGTAGTCGCATTGAGATGTGCGGACAACGATTTGTCTAAGTATGACATGAAATATAATAATAAATACGGAGGTGTGCCAACATTACGTACACGTAGGGTGATAGAATAGGACCAGAACTTCTGTATTATACCACCCAAGTTACCGTAAAAACCTAGGTTTTGGAAATATGGCTGATTAAAGTAGTCGCATTGAGATGTGCGGACAGAGATATGTCGAAGTTTGACACGAAACATAAAAAAAAATACGGAGGTGTGCCAACATGACGTACACATAGGATGATAGAATAGGTCCAGAACTTTAGTACTATACCACCCAAGTTACCTTAAAAACTTAGGTTTTGGAAATATGGGTGATTAAATTAGTCACTATGCGATGTGCGGACAACGATTTGTCTAAGTTTGACATGAAATATAAAAATAAATACTGAATTGTGGATACATGACGTACACATAGGGTGATAGAATAGGACCAGAACTTCTGTATTATACCACCCAAGTTACCGTAAAAACTTAGGTTTTGGAAATATGGGTGATTAAATTAGTCGCTATGCGATGTGCGGACAACGATTTGTCTAGTTATGACATGAAATATAATAATAAATACGGAGGTGTGCCAACAATACGTACACGTAGGGTGATAGAATAGGACCAGAACTTCTGTATTATACCACCCAAGTTACCGTAAAAACTTAGGTTTTGGAAATATGGCTGATTAAAGTAGTCGCTATGCGATGTGCGGACAACGATTTGTCGAAGTTTGACACGAAATTTAAAAAAAATACGGAGGTGTGCCAACATGACGTACACATAGGATGATAGAATAGGTCCAGAACTTCTGTATTATACCACCCAAGTTACCGTAAAAACTTAGGTTTTGGAAATATTGGTGACTAAACTAGTCGCTATGCGATGTGCGGACAACGATTTGTCTAAGTATGACATGAAATATAATAATAAATACAGAGGTGTGTTAACATTACGTACACGTAGGGTGATAGAATAGGACCAGAACTTCTGTATTATACCACCCAAGTTACCGTAAAAACTTAGGTTTTGGAAATATGGCTGATTAAAGTAGTCGCATTGAGATGTGCGGACAGAGATTTGTCGAAGTTTGACACGAAATATAAAAAAAATACGGAGGTGTGCCAACATGACGTACACATAGGATGATAGAATAGGTCCAGAACTTTAGTACTATACCACCCAAGTTACCGTAAAAAATTAGGTTTTGGAAATATGGCTGATTAAAGTAGTCGCATTGAGATGTGCGGACAGCGATTTGTCTAAGTTTGACATGAAATATAAAAATAAATACGGAATTGTGGATACATGACATACACATAGGGTGATAGAATAGGACCAGAACTTCTGTATTATACCACCCAAGTTACCGTAAAAACGTAGGTTTTGGAAATATGGGTGATTAAATTAGTCGCTATGCGATGTGCGGACAACGATTTGTCTAAGTTTGACATGAAATATAAAAATAAATACGGAATTTTGGATACATGACGTACACATTGGGTGATAGAATAGGATTAGAACTATATTATTATACCACTCAGGTTACCGTCAAAACTTAAGTTTTGGAAATACGGGTGATTAAAATAGTCGCATTGAGATGTGCGGACAGCGATTTGACTAAGTTTGACATAAAATATAAAATAAATACGGAAGTGTGTCAGCATGACGTACACGTAAGATGAAAGAATAGGACCAGAACTTTAGTACTATACCACCCAAGTTACCTTAAAAACTTAGGTTTTGGAAATATGGGTGATTAAATTAGTCGCTATGCGATGTGCGGACAACGATTTGTCTAAGTATGACATGAAATATAATAATAAATACGGAGGTGTGCCAACATTACGTACACGTAGGGTGATAGAATAGGACCAGAACTTCTGTATTATACCACCCAAGTTACCGTAAAAACCTAGGTTTTGGAAATATGGCTGATTAAAGTAGTCGCATTGAGATGTGCGGACAGAGATTTGTGGAAGTTTGACACGAAATATAAAAATAAATACGGAATTGTGGATACATGAAGTACACGTAGGGTGATAGAATAGGAGCAGAACTTCTGTATTATACCACCCAAGTTACCGTAAAAACTTAGGTTTTGGAAATATGGCTGATTAAAGTAGTCGCATTGAGATGTGCGGACAGCGATTTGTCAAAGTATGACATAAAAAATAAAATAAATACGGAAGTGTGCCAACATGACGTACACATAGGATGATAGAATAGGTCCTGAAATTTAGTATTATACCACCCAAGTTACCTTAAAAACTTAGGTTTTGGAAATATGGGTGATTAAATTAGTCGCTATGCGATGTGCGGACAACGATTTGTCTAAGTATGACATGAAATATAAAAATAAATACGGAATTGTGGATACATGACGTACACATAGGGTGATAGAATAGGACCAGAACTTCTGTATTATACCACCCAAGTTACCGTAAAAACTTAGGTTTTGGAAATATGACTGATTAAAGTAGTCGCATTGAGATGTGCGGACAGCGATTTGTCAAAGTATGACATGAAAAATAAAATAAATACGGAAGTGTTCCAACATGACGTACACATAGTATGATAGAATAGGTCCTGAACTTTAGTACTATACCACCCAAGTTACCTTAAAAACTTATGTTTTGGAAATATGGAATCGCTGTCCGCACATCTCAATGCGACTACTTTAATCAGCCATATTTCCAAAAGGTACGTAACCTTATTTTGATAAATTGCATCAATTCAGGAGGTGAATAATGAACAAGTTGGGTGGTATAATACAGAAGTTCTGGTCCTATTCTATCACCCTATATGTACGTAATGTTGGCACACCTCCGTATTTATTATTATATTTCATGTCATACTTAGACAAATCGTTGTCCGCACATCGCATAGCGACTAATTTAATCACCCATATATCCAAAACCTAAGATTTTAAGGTAACTTGGCTGGTATAGTACAGAAGTTCTGGTCCTATTCTATCACCCTATGTGTACGTCATGTATCCACAATTCCGTATTTATTTTTATATTTCATGTCAAACTTAGACAAATCGTTGTCCGCACATCGCATAGCGACTAATTTAATCACCCATATTTCCAAAACCTAAGTTTTTACGGTAACTTGGGTGGTATAGTACTAATGTTCTGGAATAAATACGGAAGTGTTCCAACATGACGTACACATAGTATGATAGAATAGGTCCAGAACTTCTGTATTATACCACCCAAGTTACCGTAAAAACTTAGGTTTTGGAAATGTGGCTGTTTAAAGTAGTCGCATTGAGATGTGCGGACAGCGATTTGTCGAAGTTTGACACGAAATATAAAAAAAATACGGAGGTGTGCCAATATGACACATAGGATGATAGAATAGGACCAGAATTTAGTACTATACCACCCAAGTTACCTTAAAAACTTAGGTTTTGGAAATATGGGTGATTAAATTAGTCGCTATGCGATGTGCGGACAACGATTTGTCAAAGTATGACATGAAATATAATAATAAATACGGAGGTGTGCCAACATTACGTACACGTAGGGTGATAGAATAGGACCAGATCTTCTGTATTATACCATCCAAGTTACCGTAAAAACTTAGGTTTTGGAAATATGGCTGATTAAAGTAGTCGCTATGCGATGTGCGGACAACGATTTGTCGAAGTTTGACACGAAATTTAAAAACAATACGGAGGTGTGCCAACATGACGTACACATAGGATGATAGAATAGGTCCAGAACTTCTGTATTATACCACCCAAGTTACCGTAAAAACTTAGGTTTTGGAAATATGGGTGATTAAACTAGTCGCTATGCGATGTGCGGACAACGATTTGTCTAAGTATGACATGAAATATAATAATAAATACGGAGGTGTGCCAACATTACGTACACGTAGGGTGATAGAATAGGACCAGAACTTTAGTACTATACCACCCAAGTTACCTTAAAAACTTAGGTTTTGGAAATACGGGTGATTAAAATAGTCGCTTTGGATGTGTGGACAGCGATCCACCTAAGTTTGACATAAAATATAAAATAAATACGGCAGTGTGTCAGCATGACGTACACGTAGGATGAAAGAATAGGACCAGAACTTTAGTACTATACCAGCCAAGTTACCTTAAAAACTTAGGTTTTGGAAATATGGGTGATTAAATTAGTCGCTATGCGATGTGCGGACAACGATTTGTCTAAGTATGACATGAAATATAATAATAAATACGGAGGTGTGCCAACATTACGTACAAGTAGGGTGATAAAATAGGACCAGAACTTGTGTATTATACCACCCAAGTTACCGTAAAAACTTAGGTTTTGGAAATATGGCTGATTAAAGTAGTCGCATTGAGATGTGCGTTCAGAGATTTGTCGAAGTTTGACACGAAATATAAAAAAATACGGAGGTGTGCCAACATGACGTACACATAGGATGATAGAATAGGTCCAGAACTTTAGTACTATACCACCCAAGTTACCGTAAAAACTTAGGTTTTGGAAATATGGCTGATTAAAGTAGTCGCATTGAGATGTGCGGACAGAGATTTGTGGAAGTTTGACACGAAATATAAAAATAAATACGGAATTGTGGATACATGAAGTACACGTAGGGTGATAGAATAGGAGCAGAACTTCTGTATTATACCACCCAAGTTACCGTAAAAACTTAGGTTTTGGAAATATGGCTGATTAAAGTAGTCGCATTGAGATGTGCGGACAGCGATTTGTCAAAGTATGACATAAAAAATAAAATAAATACGGAAGTGTGCCAACATGACGTACACATAGGATGATAGAATAGGTCCTGAAATTTAGTATTATACCACCCAAGTTACCTTAAAAACTTAGGTTTTGGAAATATGGGTGATTAAATTAGTCGCTATGCGATGTGCGGACAACGATTTGTCTAAGTATGACATGAAATATAAAAATAAATACGGAATTGTGGATACATGACGTACACATAGGGTGATAGAATAGGACCAGAACTTCTGTATTATACCACCCAAGTTACCGTAAAAACTTAGGTTTTGGAAATATGACTGATTAAAGTAGTCGCATTGAGATGTGCGGACAGCGATTTGTCAAAGTATGACATGAAAAATAAAATAAATACGGAAGTGTTCCAACATGACGTACACATAGTATGATAGAATAGGTCCTGAACTTTAGTACTATACCACCCAAGTTACCTTAAAAACTTATGTTTTGGAAATATGGAATCGCTGTCCGCACATCTCAATGCGACTACTTTAATCAGCCATATTTCCAAAAGGTACGTAACCTTATTTTGATAAATTGCATCAATTCAGGAGGTGAATAATGAACAAGTTGGGTGGTATAATACAGAAGTTCTGGTCCTATTCTATCACCCTATATGTACGTAATGTTGGCACACCTCCGTATTTATTATTATATTTCATGTCATACTTAGACAAATCGTTGTCCGCACATCGCATAGCGACTAATTTAATCACCCATATATCCAAAACCTAAGATTTTAAGGTAACTTGGCTGGTATAGTACAGAAGTTCTGGTCCTATTCTATCACCCTATGTGTACGTCATGTATCCACAATTCCGTATTTATTTTTATATTTCATGTCAAACTTAGACAAATCGTTGTCCGCACATCGCATAGCGACTAATTTAATCACCCATATTTCCAAAACCTAAGTTTTTACGGTAACTTGGGTGGTATAGTACTAATGTTCTGGAATAAATACGGAAGTGTTCCAACATGACGTACACATAGTATGATAGAATAGGTCCAGAACTTCTGTATTATACCACCCAAGTTACCGTAAAAACTTAGGTTTTGGAAATGTGGCTGTTTAAAGTAGTCGCATTGAGATGTGCGGACAGCGATTTGTCGAAGTTTGACACGAAATATAAAAAAAATACGGAGGTGTGCCAATATGACACATAGGATGATAGAATAGGACCAGAATTTAGTACTATACCACCCAAGTTACCTTAAAAACTTAGGTTTTGGAAATATGGGTGATTAAATTAGTCGCTATGCGATGTGCGGACAACGATTTGTCAAAGTATGACATGAAATATAATAATAAATACGGAGGTGTGCCAACATTACGTACACGTAGGGTGATAGAATAGGACCAGATCTTCTGTATTATACCATCCAAGTTACCGTAAAAACTTAGGTTTTGGAAATATGGCTGATTAAAGTAGTCGCTATGCGATGTGCGGACAACGATTTGTCGAAGTTTGACACGAAATTTAAAAACAATACGGAGGTGTGCCAACATGACGTACACATAGGATGATAGAATAGGTCCAGAACTTCTGTATTATACCACCCAAGTTACCGTAAAAACTTAGGTTTTGGAAATATGGGTGATTAAACTAGTCGCTATGCGATGTGCGGACAACGATTTGTCTAAGTATGACATGAAATATAATAATAAATACGGAGGTGTGCCAACATTACGTACACGTAGGGTGATAGAATAGGACCAGAACTTCTGAATTATACCACCCAAGTTACCGTAAAAACTTAGGTTTTGGAAATATGGCTGATTAAAGTAGTCGCTATGCGATGTGCGGACAACGATTTGTCTAAGTTTGACATGAAATATAAAACTAAATACGGAATTTTGGATACATAACGTACACATAGGGTGATAGAATAGGACCAGAACTATAGTATTATACCAATCAGGTTATCCGAAAAACTTAGGTTTTAGAAATATGGGTAGTTAAAATAGTCGCTTTGGATGTGTGGACAGCGATCCGCCTAAGTTTGACATAAAATATAAAATAAATACGCGAGTGTGCCAACAAGACGTACACATAGGGTGATAGAATAGGACCAGAACTTCTGTATTATACCACTCAAGTTACCGTAAAAACTTGGGTTTTGGAAATATGGCTGATTAAAGTAGTCGCTTTGCGATGGGCGGACAGCGATTTGTCTAAGTTTGACATGAAATATAAAATAAATACGGAAGTGTTCCAACATGACGTACACATAGTATGATAGAATAGGTCCAGAACTTTAGTACTATACCACCCAAGTTACCTTAAAAACTTAGGTTTTGGAAATATGGAATCGCTGTCCGCACATCTCAATGCGACTACTTTAATCAGCCATATTTCCAAAACCTAAGTTTTTACGGTATATTGGGTGGTATAGTACAGAAGTTCTGGTCCTATTCTATCACCCTACGTGTACGTAATGTTGGCACACCTCCGTATTTATTATTATATTTCATGTCATACTTAGACAAATCGTTGTCCGCACATCGCATAGCAACTAATTTAATCAGCCATATTTCCAAAACCTAAGTTTTTAAGGTAACTTGGGTGGTATAATACTAAATTTCAGGACCTATTCTATCATCCTATGTGTACGTCATGTTGGCACACTTCCGTATTTATTTTATTTTTCATGTCATACTTTGACAAATCGCTGTCCGCACATCTCAATGCGACTACGTTAATCAGCCATATTTCCAAAACCTAAGTTTTTACGGTAACTTGGGTGGTATAATACAGAAGTTTTGGTCCTATTTCATCACCCTACGTGTACGTCATGCTGACACACTGCCGTATTTATTTTATATTTTATGTCAAACTTAGGTGGATCACTATCCACACATCCAAAGCGACTATTTTAATCACCCGTATTTCCAAAACCTAAGTTTTTAAGGTAACTTGGGTGGTATAGTACTAAAGTTCTGGTCCTATTCTATCACCCTACGTGTACGTAATGTTGGCACACCTCCGTATTTATTATTATATTTCATGCCATACTTAGACAATTCGTTGTCCGCACATCGCATAGCGACTAATTTAATCACCCGTATTTCCAAAACCTAAGTTTTTAAGGTTTTACTTGGGTTGTATAGTACTAAAGTTCTGGACCTATTCTATCATCCTATGTGTACGTCATGTTGGCACACCTCCGTATTTTTTTTTATTTTTCGTGTCAAACTTCGACAAATCGATGTCCGCACATCGCATAGCGACTAATTTAATCACCCATATTTCCAAAACCTAGGTTTTTACGGTAACTTGGGTGGTATAATACAGAAGTTCTGGTCCTATTCTATCACCCTATGTGTACGTCATGTATCCACAATTCCGTATTTATTTTTATATTTCATGTCAAACTTAGACAAATCGCTGTCCGCACATCTCAATGCGACTACTTTAATCACCCATATTTCCAAAACCTAAGTTTTTAAGGTAACTTGGATGGTATAATACTAAATTTCAGGACCTGTTCTATCATCCTATGTGTACGTCATGTATCCACAATTCCGTATTTATTTTTCTATTTCATGTCAAACTTAGACAAATCGTTGTCCGCACATCGCATAGCGACTAATTTAATCACCCATATTTCCAAAACCTAAGTTTTTACGGTAACTTGGGTGGTATAATACAGAAGTTCTAGTCCTATTCTATCACCCTATGTGTACGTCATGTATCCACAATACCGTATTTATTTTTATATTTCATGTCAAACTTAGACAAATCGTTGTCCGCACATCGCATAGCGACTAATTTAATCACCCATATTTCCAAAACCTAAGTTTTTAAGGTAACTTGGGAGGTATAGTACTAAAGTTCTGGACCTATTCTATCATCCTATGTGTACGTCATGTTGGCACACTTCCGTATTTATTTTATTTTTCATGTCATACTTTGACAAATCTCTGTCCGCACATCTCAATGCGACTACTTTAATCAGCCATATTTCCAAAACCTAAGTTTTTACGGTAACTTGGGTGGTATAATACAGAAGTTCTGGTCCTATTCTATCACCATATGTGTACGTCATGTTGGCACACCTCCGTATTTATTATTATATTTCATGTCATACTTAGACAAATCGTTGTCCGCACATCGCATAGCGACTAATTTAATCACCCATATTTCCAAAACCTAAGTTTTTAAGGTAACTTGGGTGGTATAGTACTAAAGTTCTGGTCCTATTCTTTCATCCTACGTGTAAGTCATGCTGACACACTGCCGTATTTATTTTATATTTTATGTCAAACTTAGGTGGATCGCTGTCCACACATCCAAAGCGACTATTTTAATCACCCGTATTTCCAAAACCTAAGTTTTTAAGGTAACTTGGGTGGTATAGTACTAAAGTTCTGGACCTATTCTATCATCCTATGTGTACGTCATGTTGGCACACCTCCGCATTTTTTTTATTTTTCATGTCATACTTTGACAAATCTCTGTCCGCACATCTCAATGCGACTACTTTAATCAGCCATATTTCCAAAACCTAAGTTTTTACGGTAACTTGGGTGGTATAGTACAGAAGTTCTGGTCCTATTTTATCACCCTATGTGTATGTCATGTATCCACAATTCCGTATTTATTTTTATATTTCATGTCAAACTTAGACAAATCGTTGTCCGCACATCGCATAGCGACTAATTTAATCACCCATATTTCCAGAACCTAAGTTTTTAAGGTAACTTGGGTGGTATAATACTAAATTTCAGGACCTATTCTATCATCCTATGTGTACGTCATGTTGGCACACTTCCGTATTTATTTTATTTTTCATGTCATACTTGACAAATCGCTGTCCGCACATCTCAATGCGACTACTTTAATCAGCCATATTTCCAAAACCTAAGTTTTTACGGTAACTTGGGTGGTATAATACAAAAGTTCTGGTCCTATTCTATAACCCTATGTGTACGTCATGTATCCACAATTCCGTATTTATTTTTTATATTTCATGTCAAACTTAGACAAATCGTTGTCCGCACATCGCATAGCGACTAATTTAATCACCCATATTTCCAAAACCTAAGTTTTTAAGGTAACTTGGGTGGTATAATACTAAATTTCAGGACCTATTCTATCATCCTATGTGTACGTCATGTTGGCACACTTCCGTATTTATTTTATTTTTCATGTCATACTTTGACAAATCGCTGTCCGCACATCTCAATGCGACTACTTTAATCAGCCATATTTCCAAAACCTAAGTTTTTACGGTAACTTGGGTGGTATAATACAGAAGTTCTGGTCCTATTCTATCACCCTATGTGTACGTCATGTATCCACAATTCCGTATTTATTTTTATATTTCATGTCAAACTTAGACAAATCGTTGTCCGCACATCGCATAGCGACTAATTTAATCACCCATATTTCCAAAACCTAAGTATTTAAGGTAACTTGGGTGGTATAATACTAAATTTCAGGACCTATTCTATCATCCTATGTGTACGTCATGTTGGCACACTTCCGTATTTATTTTATTTTTCATGTCATACTTTGACAAATCGCTGTCCGCACATCTCAATGCGACTACTTTAATCAGCCATATTTCCAAAACCTAAGTTTTTACGGTAACTTGGGTGGTATAATACAGAAGTTCTGGTCCTATTTCATCACCCTACGTGTACGTCATGCTGACACAATGCCGTATTTATTTTATATTTTAGGTCAAACTTAGGTGGATCACTGTCCACACATCCAAAGCGACTATTTTAATCACCCGTATTTCCAAAACCTAAGTTTTTAAGGTAACTTGGGTGGTATAGTACTAAAGTTCTGGGCCTATTCTATCATCCTATGTGTACGTCATGTTGGCACACCTCCGTATTTTTTTTATATTTCGTGTCAAACTTCGACAAATCTCTGTCCGCACATATCAATGCGACTACTTTAATCAGCCATATTTCCAAAACCTAAACCTAAGTTTTTACGGTAACTTGGGTGGTATAATACAGAAGTTCTGGTCCTATTCTATCACCCTACGTGTACGTAATGTTGGCACACCTCCGTATTTATTATTATATTTCATGTCATACTTAGACAAATCGTTGTCCGCACATCGCATAGCGACTAATTTAATCACCCATATTTCCAAAACCTAGGTTTTTAAGGTAACTTGGGTGGTATAGTACTAAAGTTCTGGTCCTATTCTTTCATCCTACGTGTACGTCATGTTGACACACTGCCGTATTTATTTTATATTTTATGTCAAACTTAGGTGGATCGCTGTCCACACATCCAAAGCGACTATTTTAATCACCCGTATTTCCAAAACCTAAGTTTTTAAGGTAACTTGGGTGGTATAGTACTAAAGTTCTGGACCTATTCTACCATCCTATGGGTACGTCATGTTGGCACATCTCCGTATTTTTTTTATATTTCGTGTCAAACTTCGACAAATCGTTGTCCGAACATCGCATAGCGACTAATTTAATCACCCATATTTCCAAAACCTAAGTTTTTAAGGTAACTTGGGTGGTATAATACTAAATTTCAGGACCTATTCTATCATCCTATGTGTACGTCATGCTGACACACTGCCGTATTTATTTTATATTTTATGTCAAACTTAGGTGGATCACTGTCCACACATCCAAAGCGACTAATTTAATCACCCATATTTCCAAAACCTAAGTTTTTAAGGTAACTTGGGTGGTATAGTACTAAAGTTCTGGTCCTATTCTTTCATCCTACGTGTACGTCATGCTGACACACTTCCGTATTTATTTTATATTTTTGTCAAACTTAGGTGGATCGCTGTCCACACATCCAAAGCGACTATTTTAATCACCCGTATTTCCAAAACCTAAGTTTTGACGGTAACCTGAGTGGTATAATAATATAGTTCTAATCCTATTCTATCACCCAATGTGTACGTCATGTATCCAAAATTCCGTATTTATTTTTATATTTCATGTCAAACTTAGACAAATCGTTGTACGCACATCGTATAGCGACTAATTTAACCACCCATATTTCCAAAATCTAAGTTTTTACGGTAACTTGGGTGGTATAGTACAGAAGTTCTGGTCCTATTCTATCACCCTTTGTGTACGTCATGTATCCACAATTCCGTATTTATTTTTATATTTCATGTCAAACTTAGACAAATCGCTGTTCTCACATCTCAATGCGACTACTTTAATCAGCCATATTTCCAAAACCTAAGTTTTTACGGTAACTTGGGTGGTATAGTACTAAAGTTCTGGACCTATTCTATCATCCTATGTGTACGTCATGTTGGCACACTTCCGTATTTATTTTATTTTTCATGTCATACTTTGACAAATCGCTGTCCGCACATCTCTATGCGACTACTTTAATCAGCCATATTTCCAAAACCTAAGTTTTTACGGTAACTTGGGTTGTATAATACAGAAGTTCTGGTCCTATTTCATCACCCTACGTGTACGTCATGCTGACACACTGCCGTATTTATTTTATATTTTATGTCAAACTTAGGTGGATCACTGTCCACACATCCAAAGCGACTAATTTAATCACCCATATTTCCAAAACCTAAGTTTTTACGGTAACTTGGGTGGTATAATACTAAATTTCAGGACCTATTCTATCATCCTATGTGTACGTCATGTTGGCACACTTCCGTATTTATTTTATTTTTCATGTCATACTTAGACAAATCGCTGTCCGCACATCTCTATGCGACTACTTTAATCAGCCATATTTCCAAAACCTAAGTTTTTACGGTAACTTGGGTGGTATAATACAGAAGTTCTGGTCCTATTCTATCACCCTACGTGTACGTCATGTATCCACAATTCCGTATTTATTTTTATATTTCATGTCAATTTTAGACAAATCGTTGTCCGCACATCGCATAGCGACTAATTTAATCACCCATATTTCCAAAACCTAAGTTGTTAAGGTAACTTGGGTGGTATAATACAGAAGTTCTGGTCCTATTTCATCACCCTACGTGTACGTCATGCTGACACACTGCCGTATTTATTTTATAATTTATGTCAAACTTAGGTGGATCACTGTCCACACATCCAAAGCGACTATTTTAATCACCCGTATTTCCAAAACCTAAGTTTTTAAGGTAACTTGGGTGGTATAGTACTAAGGTTCTGGACCTATTCTATCATCCTATGTGTACGTCATGTTGGCACACCTCCGTATTTTTTTATATTTCGTGTCAAACTTCGACAAATCTCTGTCCGCACATCTCAATGCGACTACTTTAATCAGCCATATTTCCAAAACCTAAGTTTTTACGGTAACTTGGGTGGTATAATACAGAAGTTCTGGTCCTATTCTATCACCCTACGTGTACGTAATGTTGGCACACCTCCGTATTTATTATTTTATTTCATGTCATACTTAGACAAATCGTTGTCCGCACATCGCAAAGTGACAAATTTAATCACCCATATTTCCAAAACCTAAGTTTTTAAGGTAACTTGGGTGGTATAGTACTAAAGTTCTGGTCCTATTCTTTTAACCTACGTGTACGTCATGGTGACACACTGCCGTATTTATTTTATATTTTATGTCAAACTTAGGTGGATCGCTGTCCACACATCCAAAGCGACTATTTTAATCACCCGTATTTCCAAAACCTAAGTTTTTAAGGTAACTTGGGTGGTATAGTACTAAAGTTCTGGACCTATTCTATCATCCTATGGGTACGTCATGTTGGCACACCTCCGTATTTTTTTATATTTCGTGTCAAACTTCGACAAATCGTTGTCCGCACATCGCATAGCGACTAATTTAATCACCCATATTTCCAAAACCTAAATTTTTAAGGTAACTTGTGTGGTATAATACTAAATTTCAGGACCTATTCTATCATCCTATGTGTACGTCATGCTGCCACACTGCCGTATTTATTTTATATTTTATGTCAAACTTAGGTGGATCACTGTCCACACATCCAAAGCGACTAATTTAATCACCCATATTTCCAAAACCTAAGTTTTTAAGGTAACTTGGGTGGTATAATACTAAATTTCAGGACCTATTCTCTCATCCTATGTGTACGTCATGTTGGCACACTTCCGTATTTATTTTATTTTTCATGTCATACTTTGACAAATCGCTGTCCGCACATCTCAATGCGACTACTTTAATCAGCCATATTTCCAAAACCTAAGTTTTTAAGGTAACTTGGGTGGTATAATACAGAAGTTCTGGTCCTATTCTATCACCCTATGTGTACGTCATGTATCCACAATTCCGTATTTATTTTTATATTTCATGTCAAACTTAGGTGGATCGCTGTCCACACATCCAAAGCGACTATTTTAATCACCCGTATTTCCAAAACCTAAGTTTTTAAGGTAACTTGGGTGGTATAGTACTAAAGTTCTGGACCTATTCTATCATCCTATGGGTACGTCATGTTGGCACACCTCCGTATTTTTTTATATTTCGTGTCAAACTTCGACAAATCGTTGTCCGCACATCGCATAGCGACTAATTTAATCACCCATATTTCCAGAACCTAAGTTTTTAAGGTAACTTGGGTGGTATAGTACTAAAGTTCTGGTCCTATTCTTTCATCCTACGTGTACGTCATGCTGACACACTTCCGTATTTATTTTATATTTTTGTCAAACTTAGGTGGATCGCTGTCCACACATCCAAAGCGACTATTTTAATCACCCATATTTCCAAAACCTAAGTTTAGACGGTAACCTGAGTGGTATAATAATATAGTTCTAATCCTATTCTATCACCCAATGTGTACGTCATGTATCCAAAATTCCGTATTTATTTTTATATTTCATGTCAAACTTAGACAAATCGTTGTCCGCACATCGCATAGCGACTAATTTAATCACCCATATTTCCAAAACCTAAGTTTTTACGGTAACTTGGGTGGTATAATACAGAAGTTCTGGTCCTATTCTATCACCCTATGTGTACGTCATGTATCCACAATTTCGTATTTATTTTTATATTTCATGTCAAACTTAGACAAATCGCTGTCCGCACATCTCAATGCGACTACTATAATCAGCTATATTTCCAAAACCTAAGTTTTTACGGTAACTTGGGTGGTATAGTACTAAAGTTCTGGACCTATTCTATCATCCTATGTGTACGTCATGTTGGCACACTTCCGTATTTATTTTATTTTTCATGTCATACTTTGACAAATCGCTGTCCGCACATCTCAATGCGACTACTTTAATCAGCCATATTTCCAAAACCTAAGTTTTTACGGTAACTTGGGTGGTATAATACAGAAGTTCTGGTCCTATTTCATCACCCTACGTGTACGTCATGCTGACACACTGCCGTATTTATTTTATATTTTATGTCAAACTTTGGTGGATCACTGTCCACACATCCAAAGCGACTAATTTAATCACCCATATTTCCAAAACCTAAGTTTTTAAGGTAACTTGGGTGGTATAATACTAAATTTCAGGACCTATTCTATCACCCTATGTGTACGTCATGTTGGCACACTTCCGTATTTATTTTATTTTTCATGTCATACTTTGACAAATCGCTGTCCGCAAATCTCAATGCGACTACTTTAATCAGCCATATTTCCAAAACCTAACTTTTTACGGTAACTTGGGTGGTATAATACAGAAGTTCTGGTCCTATTCTATCACCCTATGTGTACGTCATGTATCCACAATTCCGTAATTATTTTTATATTTCATGTCAAACTTAGACAAATCGTTGTCCGCACATCGCATAGCGACTAATTTAATCACCCATATTTCCAAAACCTAAGTTTTTAAGGTAACTTGGGTGGTATAATACTAAATTTCAGGACCTATTCTATCATCCTATGTGTACGTCATGTTGGCACACTTCCGTATTTATTTTATTTTTCATGTCATACTTTGACAAATCGCTGTCCGCACATGTCAATGCGACTATTTTAATCAGCCATATTTCCAAAACCTAAGTTTTTTACGGTAACTTGGGTGGTATAATACAGAAGTTCTGGTCCTATTTCATCACCCTACGTGTACGTCATGCTGACACACTGCCGTATTTATTTTATATTTTATATCAAACTTAGGTGGATCACTGTCCACACATCCAAAGCGACTAATTTAATCACCCATATTTCCAAAACCTAAGTTTTTACGGTAACTTGGGTGGTATAATACTAAATTTCAGGACCTATTCTATCATCCTATGTGTACGTCATGTTGGCACACTTCCGTATTTATTTTATTTTTCATGTCATACTTTGACAGATCGCTGTCCGCACATCTCAATGCGACTACTTTAATCAGCCATATTTCCAAAACCTAAGTTTTTACGGTAACTTTGGTGGTATAATACAGAAGTTCTGGTCCTATTCTATCACCCTATGTGTACGTCATGTATCCACAATTCCGTATTTATTTTTATATTTCATGTCAAACTTAGACAAATCGTTGTCCGCACATCGCATAGCGACTAATTTAATCACCCATATTTCCAAAACCTAAGTTTTTAAGGTAACTTGGGTGGTATAATACTAAATTTCAGGACCTATTCTATCATCCTATGTGTACGTCATGTTGGCACACTTCCGTATTTATTTTATTTTTCATGTCATACTTAGACAAATCGCTGTCCGCACATCTCAATGCGACTACTTTAATCAGCCATATTTCCAAAACCTAAGTTTTTACGGTAACTTGGGTGGTATAATACAGAAGTTCTGGTCCTATTCTATCACCCTACGTGTACGTCATGTATCCACAATTCCGTATTTATTTTTATATTTCATTTCAAACTTAGACAAATTGTTGTCCGCACATCGCATAGCGACTAATTTAATCACCCATATTTCCAAAACCTAAGTTTTTAAGGTAACTTGGGTGGTATAATACTAAATTTCAGGACCTATTCTATCATCCTATGTGTACGTCATGTTGGTACACTTCCGTATTTATTTTATTTTTCATGTCATACTTTGCCAAATCGCTGTCCGCACATCTCAATGCGACTACTTTAATCAGCCATATTTCCAAAACCTAAGTTTTTACGGTAACTTGGGTGGTATAATACAGAAGTTCTGGTCCTATTTCATCACCCTACGTGTACGTCATGCTGACACACTGCCGTATTTATTTTATATTTTATGTCAAACTTAGGTGGATCACTGTCCACACATCCAAAGCGACTATTTTAATCACCCGTATTTCCAAAACCTAAGTTTTTAAGGTAACTTGGGTGGTATAGTACTAAAGTTCTGGACCTATTCTATCATCCTATGTGTACGTCATGTTGGCACACCTCCGTATTTTTTTTATATTTCGTGTCAAACTTCGACAAATCTCTGTCCGCACATCTCAATGCGACTACTTTAATCAGCCATATTTCCAAAACCTAAGTTTTTACGGTAACTTGGGTGGTATAATACAGAAGTTCTGGTCCTATTCTATCACCCTACGTGTACTTAATGTTGGCACACCTCCGTATTTATTATTATATTTCATGTCATACTTAGACAAATCATTGTCCGCACATCGCATAGCGACAAATTTAATCACCCATATTTCCAAAACCTAAGTTTTTAAGGTAACTTGGGTGGTATAGTACTAAAGTTCTGGACCTATTCTATCATCCTATGGGTACGTCATGTTGGCACACCTCCGTATTTTTTTTATATTTCGTGTCAAACTTCGACAAATCGTTGTCCGCACATCGCATAGCGACTAATTTAATCACCCATATTTCCAAAACCTAAGTTTTTAAGGTAACTTGGGTGGTATAATACTAAATTTCAGGACCTATTCTATCATCCTATGTGTACGTCATGCTGACACACTGCCGTATTTATTTTATATTTTATGTCAAACTTAGGTGGATCACTGTCCACACATCCAAAGCGACTAATTTAATCAAACATATTTCCAAAACCTCAGTTTTTAAGGTAACTTGGGTGGTATAGTACTAAAGTTCTGGTCCTATTCTTTCATCCTACGTGTACGTCATGCTGACAAACTTCCGTATTTATTTTATATTTTATGTCAAACTTAGGTGGATCGCTGTCCACACATCCAAAGCGACTATTTTAATCACCCGTATTTCCAAAACCTAAGTTTTTACGGTAACCTGAGTGGTATAATAATATAGATCTAATCCTATTCTATCACCCAATGTGTACGTCATGTATCCAAAATTCCGTATTTATTTTTATATTTCATGTCAAACTTAGACAAATCGTTGTCCGCACATCGCATAGCGAATTATTTAATCACCCATATTTCCAAAACCTAAGTTTTTACGGTAACTTGGGTGGTATAATACAGAAGTTCTGGTCCTATTCTATCACCCTATGTGTACGTCATGTATCAACAATTCCGTATTTATTTTTATATTTCATGTCAAACTTAGACAAATCGCTGTCCGCACATCTCAATGCGACTACTTTAATCAGCCATATTTCCAAAACCTAAGTTTTTACGGTAACTTGGGTGGTATAATACAGAAGTTCTGGTCCTATTCTATCACCCTACGTGTACGTCATGTATCCACAATTCCGTATTTATTTTTATATTTCATGTCAAACTTAGACAAATCGTTGTCCGCACATCGCATAGCGACTAATTTAATCACCCAAATTTCCAAAACCTAAGTTTTTAAGGTAACTTAGGTGGTATAATACTAAATTTCAGGACCTATTCTATCATCCTATGTGTACGTCATGTTGGCACACTTCCGTATTTATTTTATTTTTCATGTCATACTTTGCCAAATCGCTGTCCGCACATCTCAATGCGACTACTTTAATCAGCCATATTTCCAAAACCTAAGTTTTTACGGTAACTTGGGTGGTATAATACAGAAGTTCTGGTCCTATTTCATCACCCTACGTGTACGTCATGCTGACACACTGCCGTATTTATTTTATATTTTATGTCAAACTTAGGTGGATCACTGTCCACACATCCAAAGCGACTATTTTAATCACCCGTATTTCCAAAACCTAAGTTTTTAAGGTAACTTGGGTGGTATAGTACTAAAGTTCTGGACCTATTCTATCATCCTATGTGTACGTCATGTTGGCACACCTCCGTATTTTTTTTATATTTCGTGTCAAACTTCGACAAATCTCTGTCCGCACATCTCAATGCGACTACTTTAATCAGCCATATTTCCAAAACCTAAGTTTTTACGGTAACTTGGGTGGTATAATACAGAAGTTCTGGTCCTATTCTATCACCCTACGTGTACGTAATGTTGGCACACCTCCGTATTTATTATTATATTTCATGTCATACTTAGACAAATCGTTGTCCGCACATCGCATAGCGACAAATTTAATCACCCATATTTCCAAAACCTAAGTTTTTAAGGTAACTTGGGTGGTATAGTACTAAAGTTCTGGACCTATTCTATCACACTACGTGTACGTAATGTTGGCACACCTCCGTATTTATTATTATATTTCATGTCATACTTAGACAAATCGTTGTCCGCACATCGCATAGCGACAAATTTAATCACCCATATTTCCAAAACCTAAGTTTTTACGGTAACCTGAGTGGTATAATAATATAGATCTAATCCTATTCTATCACCCAATGTGTACGTCATGTATCCAAAATTCCGTATTTATTTTTATATTTCATGTCAAACTTAGACAAATCGTTGTCCGCACATCGCATAGCGAATAATTTAATCACCCATATTTCCAAAACCTAAGTTTTTACGGTAACTTGGGTGGTATAATACAGAAGTTCTGGTCCTATTCTATCACCCTATGTGTACGTCATGTATCAACAATTCCGTATTTATTTTTATATTTCATGTCAAACTTAGACAAATCGTTGTCCGCACATCGCATAGCGACAAATTTAATCACCCATATTTCCAAAACCTAAGTTTTTAAGGTAACTTGGGTGGTATAGTACTAAAGTTCTGGACCTATTCTATCATCCAATGGGTACGTCATGTTGGCACACCTCCGTATTTTTTTTATATTTCGTGTCAAACTTCGACAAATCGTTGTCCGCACATCGCATAGCGACTAATT
The DNA here is from genome assembly GCA_035578135.1 of Flexamia atlantica. Classification (NCBI taxonomy): domain Eukaryota; kingdom Metazoa; phylum Arthropoda; class Insecta; order Hemiptera; family Cicadellidae; genus Flexamia; species Flexamia atlantica. Next base: position 115,157 of record JAQJVK010000239.1, on the reverse strand, counting down.
TAATCACCCATATTTCCAAAACCTAAGTTTTTAAGGTAACTTGGGTGGTATAATACTAAATTTCAGGACCTATTCTATCATCCTATGTGTACGTCATGCTGACACACTGCCGTATTTATTTTATATTTTATGTCAAACTTAGGTGGATCACTGTCCACACATCCAAAGCGACTAATTTAATCACCCATATTTCCAAAACCTAAGTTTTTAAGGTAACTTGGGTGGTATAGTACTATAGTTCTGGTCCTATTCTTTCATCCTACGTGTACGTCATGCTGACACACTTCCGTATTTATTTTATATTTTATGTCAAACTTAGGTGGATCGCTGTCCACACATCCAAAGCGACTATTTTAATCACCCGTATTTCCAAAACCTAAGTTTTTAAGGTAACCTGAGTGGTATAATAATATAGATCTAATCCTATTCTATCACCCAATGTGTACGTCATGTATCCAAAATTCCGTATTTATTTTTATATTTCATGTCAAACTTAGACAAATCGTTGTCCGCACATCGCATAGCGAATAATTTAATCACCCATATTTCCAAAACCTAAGTTTTTAAGGTAACTTGGGTGGTATAATACTAAATTTCAGGACCTATTCTATCATCCTATGTGTACGTCATGTTGGCACACTTCCGTATTTATTTTATTTTTCATGTCATACTTTGACAAATCGCTGTCCGCACATCTCAATGCGACTACTTTAATCAGCCATATTTCCAAAACCTAAGTTTTTACGGTAACTTGGGTGGTATAATACAGAAGTTCTGGTCCTATTTCATCACCCTACGTGTACGTCATGCTGACACACTGCCGTATTTATTTTATATTTTATGTCAAACTTTGGTGGATCACTGTCCACACATCCAAAGCGACTAATTTAATCACCCATATTTCCAAAACCTAAGTTTTTAAGGTAACTTGGGTGGTATAATACTAAATTTCAGGACCTATTCTATCATCCTATGTGTACGTCATGTTGGCACACTTCCGTATTTATTTTATTTTTCATGTCATACTTTGACAAATCGCTGTCCGCACATCTCAATGCGACTACTTTAATCAGCCATATTTCCAAAACCTAACTTTTTACGGTAACTTGGGTGGTATAATACAGAAGTTCTGGTCCTATTTCATCACCCTACGTGTACGTCATGCTGACACACTGCCGTATTTATTTTATATTTTATGTCAAACTTAGGTGGATCACTGTCCACACATCCAAAGCGACTATTTTAATCACCCGTATTTCCAAAACCTAAGTTTTTAAGGTAACTTGGGTGGTATAGTACTAAAGTTCTGGACCTATTCTATCATCCTATGTGTACGTCATGTTGGCACACCTCCGTATTTTTTTTATATTTCGTGTCAAACTTCGACAAATCTCTGTCCGCACATCTCAATGCGACTACTTTAATCAGCCATATTTCCAAAACCTAAGTTTTTACGGTAACTTGGGTGGTATAATACAGAAGTTCTGGTCCTATTCTATCACCCTACGTGTACTTAATGTTGGCACACCTCCGTATTTATTATTATATTTCATGTCATACTTAGACAAATCATTGTCCGCACATCGCATAGCGACAAATTTAATCACCCATATTTCCAAAACCTAAGTTTTTAAGGTAACTTGGGTGGTATAGTACTAAAGTTCTGGACCTATTCTATCATCCTATGGGTACGTCATGTTGGCACACCTCCGTATTTTTTTTATATTTCGTGTCAAACTTCGACAAATCGTTGTCCGCACATCGCATAGCGACTAATTTAATCACCCATATTTCCAAAACCTAAGTTTTTAAGGTAACTTGGGTGGTATAATACTAAATTTCAGGACCTAATCTATCATCCTATGTGTACGTCATGCTGACACACTGCCGTATTTATTTTATATTTTATGTCAAACTTAGGTGGATCACTGTCCACACATGCAAAGCGACTAATTTAATCACCCATATTTCCAAAACCTCAGTTTTTAAGGTAACTTGGGTGGTATAGTACTAAAGTTCTGGTCCTATTCTTTCATTCTACGTGTACGTCATGCTGACAAACTTCCGTATTTATTTTATATTTCGTGTCAAACTTCGACAAATCGTTGTCCGCACATCGCATAGCGACTAATTTAATCACCCATATTTCCAAAACCTAAGTTTTTAAGGTAACTTGGGTGGTATAATACTAAATTTCAGGACCTAATCTATCATCCTATGTGTACGTCATGCTGACACACTGCCGTATTTATTTTATATTTTATGTCAAACTTAGGTGGATCGCTGTCCACACATCCAAAGCGACTATTTTAATCACCCGTATTTCCAAAACCTAAGTTTTTACGGTAACCTGAGTGGTATAATAATATAGATCTAATCCTATTCTATCACCCAATGTGTACGTCATGTATCCAAAATTCCGTATTTATTTTTATATTTCATGTCAAACTTAGACAAATCGTTGTCCGCACATCGCATAGCGAATAATTTAATCACCCATATTTCCAAAACCTAAGTTTTTACGGTAACTTGGGTGGTATAATACAGAAGTTCTGGTCCTATTCTATCACCCTATGTGTACGTCATGTATCAACAATTCCGTATTTATTTTTATATTTCATGTCAAACTTAGACAAATCGCTGTCCGCACATCTCAATGCGACTACTTTAATCAGCCATATTTCCAAAACCTAAGTTTTTACGGTAACTTGGGTGGTATAATACAGAAGTTCTGGTCCTATTCTATCACCCTACGTGTACGTCATGTATCCACAATTCCGTATTTATTTTTATATTTCATGTCAAACTTAGACAAATCGTTGTCCGCACATCGCATAGCGACTAATTTAATCACCCAAATTTCCAAAACCTAAGTTATTAAGGTAACTTGGGTGGTATAATACTAAATTTCAGGACCTATTCTATCATCCTATGTGTACGTCATGTTGGCACACTTCCGTATTTATTTTATTTTTCATGTCATAATTTGCCAAATCGCTGTCCGCACATCTCAATGCGACTACTTTAATCAGCCATATTTCCAAAACCTAAGTTTTTACGGTAACTTGGGTGGTATAATACAGAAGTTCTGGTCCTATTTCATCACCCTACGAGTACGTCATGCTGACACACTGCCGTATTTATTTTATATTTTATGTCAAACTTAGGTGGATCACTGTCCACACATCCAAAGCGACTATTTTAATCACCCGTATTTCCAAAACCTAAGTTTTTAAGGTAACTTGGGTGGTATAGTACTAAAGTTCTGGACCTATTCTATCATCCTATGTGTACGTCATGTTGGCACACCTCCGTATTTTTTTTATATTTCGTGTCAAACTTCGACAAATCTCTGTCCGCACATCTCAATGCGACTACTTTAATCAGCCATATTTCCAAAACCTAATTTTTTACGGTAACTTGGGTGGTATAATACAGAAGTTCTGGTCCTATTCTATCACCCTACGTGTACGTAATGTTGGCACACCTCCGTATTTATTATTATATTTCATGTCATACTTAGACAAATCGTTGTCCGCACATCGCATAGCGACAAATTTAATCACCCATATTTCCAAAACCTAAGTTTTTACGGTAACCTGAGTGGTATAATAATATAGATCTAATCCTATTCTATCACCCAATGTGTACGTCATGTATCCAAAATTCCGTATTTATTTTTATATTTCATGTCAAACTTAGACAAATCGTTGTCCGCACATCGCATAGCGAATAATTTAATCACCCATATTTCCAAAACCTAAGTTTTTACGGTAACTTGGGTGGTATAATACAGAAGTTCTGGTCCTATTCTATCACCCTATGTGTACGTCATGTATCAACAATTCCGTATTTATTTTTATATTTCATGTCAAACTTAGACAAATCGTTGTCCGCACATCGCATAGCGACAAATTTAATCACCCATATTTCCAAAACCTAAGTTTTTAAGGTAACTTGGGTGGTATAGTACTAAAGTTCTGGACCTATTCTATCATCCAATGGGTACGTCATGTTGGCACACCTCCGTATTTTTTTTATATTTCGTGTCAAACTTCGACAAATCGTTGTCCGCACATCGCATAGCGACTAATTTAATCACCCATATTTCCAAAACCTAAGTTTTTAAGGTAACTTGGGTGGTATAATACTAAATTTCAGGACCTATTCTATCATCCTATGTGTACGTCATGCTGACACACTGCCGTATTTATTTTATATTTTATGTCAAACTTAGGTGGATCACTGTCCACACATCCAAAGCGACTAATTTAATCACCCATATTTCCAAAACCTAAGTTTTTAAGGTAACTTGGGTGGTATAGTACTATAGTTCTGGTCCTATTCTTTCATCCTACGTGTACGTCATGCTGACACACTTCCGTATTTATTTTATATTTTATGTCAAACTTAGGTGGATCGCTGTCCACACATCCAAAGCGACTATTTTAATCACCCGTATTTCCAAAACCTAAGTTTTTAAGGTAACCTGAGTGGTATAATAATATAGATCTAATCCTATTCTATCACCCAATGTGTACGTCATGTATCCAAAATTCCGTATTTATTTTTATATTTCATGTCAAACTTAGACAAATCGTTGTCCGCACATCGCATAGCGAATAATTTAATCACCCATATTTCCAAAACCTAAGTTTTTAAGGTAACTTGGGTGGTATAATACTAAATTTCAGGACCTATTCTATCATCCTATGTGTACGTCATGTTGGCACACTTCCGTATTTATTTTATTTTTCATGTCATACTTTGACAAATCGCTGTCCGCACATCTCAATGCGACTACTTTAATCAGCCATATTTCCAAAACCTAAGTTTTTACGGTAACTTGGGTGGTATAATACAGAAGTTCTGGTCCTATTCTATCACCCTATGTGTACGTCATGTATCCACAATTCCGTATTTATTTTTATATTTCATGTCAAACTTAGACAAATCGTTGTCCGCACATCGCATAGCGACTAATTTAATCACCTATATTTACAAAACCTAAGTTTTTAAGGTAACTTGGGTGGTATAATACTAAATTTCAGGACCTATTCTATCATCCTATGTGTACGTCATGTTGGCACACTTCCGTATTTATTTTATTTTTCATGTCATACTTAGACAAATCGCTGTCCGCACATCTCAATGCGACTACTTTAATCAGCCATATTTCCAAAACCTAAGTTTTTACGGTAACTTGGGTGGTATAATACAGAAGTTCTGGTCCTATTCTATCACCCTACGTGTACGTCATGTATCCACAATTCCGTATTTATTTTTATATTTCATGTCAAACTTAGACAAATCGTTGTCCGCACATCGCATAGCGACTAATTTAATCACCCATATTTCCAAAACCTAAGTTTTTAAGGTAACTTGGGTGGTATAATACTAAATTTCAGGACCTATTCTATCATCCTATGTGTACGTCATGTTGGCACACTTCCGTATTTATTTTATTTTTCATGTCATACTTTGCCAAATCGCTGTCCGCACATCTCAATGCGACTACTTTAATCAGCCATATTTCCAAAACCTAAGTTTTTACGGTAACTTGGGTGGTATAATACAGAAGTTCTGGTCCTATTTCATCACCCTACGTGTACGTCATGCTGACACACTGCCGTATTTATTTTATATTTTATGTCAAACTTAGGTGGATCACTGTCCACACATCCAAAGCGACTATTTTAATCACCCGTATTTCCAAAACCTAAGTTTTTAAGGTAACTTGGGTGGTATAGTACTAAAGTTCTGGACCTATTCTATCATCCTATGGGTACGTCATGTTGGCACACCTCCGTATTTTTTTTATATTTCGTGTCAAACTTCGACAAATCGTTGTTCGCACATCGCATAGCGAATAATTTAATCACCCATATTTCCAAAACCTAAGTTTTTACGGTAACTTGGGTGGTATAATACAGAAGTTCTGGTCCTATTCTATCACCCTATGTGTACGTCATGTATCAACAATTCCGTATTTATTTTTATATTTCATGTCAAACTTAGACAAATCGTTGTCCGCACATCGCATAGCGACAAATTTAATCACCCATATTTCCAAAACTTAAGTTTTTAAGGTAACTTGGGTGGTATAGTACTAAAGTTCTGGACCTATTCTATCATCCTATGGGTACGTCATGTTGGCACACCTCCGTATTTTTTTATATTTCGTGTCAAACTTCGACAAATCGTTGTCCGCACATCGCATAGCGACTAATTTAATCACCCATATTTCCAAAACCTAAGTTTTTAAGGTAACTTGGGTGGTATAATACTAAATTTCAGGACCTATTCTATCATCCTATGTGTACGTCATGCTGACACACTGCCGTATTTATTTTATATTTTATGTCAAACAGGTGGATCACTGTCCACACATCCAAAGCGACTAATTTAATCATCCATATTTCCAAAACCTAAGTTTTTAAGGTAAATTGGGTGGTATAGTACTAAAGTTCTGGTCCTATTCTTTCATCCTACGTGTACGTCATGCTGACACACTTCCGTATTTATTTTATATTTTATGTCAAACTTAGGTGGATCGCTGTCCACACATCCAAAGCGACTATTTTAATCACCCGTATTTCCAAAACCTAAGTTTTTACGGTAACCTGAGTGGTATAATAATATAGATCTAATCCTATTCTATCACCCAATGTGTACGTCATGTATCCACAATTCCGTATTTATTTTTATATTTCATGTCAAACTTAGACAAATCGTTGTCCGCACATCGCATAGCGACTAATTTAATCACCTATATTTACAAAACCTAAGTTTTTAAGGTAACTTGGGTGGTATAATACTAAATTTCAGGACCTATTCTATCATCCTATGTGTACGTCATGTTGGCACACTTCCGTATTTATTTTATTTTTCATGTCATACTTAGACAAATCGCTGTCCGCACATCTCAATGCGACTACTTTAATCAGCCATATTTCCAAAACCTAAGTTTTTACGGTAACTTGGGTGGTATAATACAGAAGTTCTGGTCCTATTCTATCACCCTACGTGTACGTCATGTATCCACAATTCCGTATTTATTTTTATATTTCATGTCAAACTTAGACAAATCGTTGTCCGCACATCGCATAGCGACTAATTTAATCACCCATATTTCCAAAACCTAAGTTTTTAAGGTAACTTGGGTGGTATAATACTAAATTTCAGGACCTATTCTATCATCCTATGTGTACGTCATGTTGGCACACTTCCGTATTTATTTTATTTTTCATGTCATACTTTGCCAAATCGCTGTCCGCACATCTCAATGCGACTACTTTAATCAGCCATATTTCCAAAACCTAAGTTTTTACGGTAACTTGGGTGGTATAATACAGAAGTTCTGGTCCTATTTCATCACCCTACGTGTACGTCATGCTGACACACTGCCGTATTTATTTTATATTTTATGTCAAACTTAGGTGGATCACTGTCCACACATCCAAAGCGACTATTTTAATCACCCGTATTTCCAAAACCTAAGTTTTTAAGGTAACTTGGGTGGTATAGTACTAAAGTTCTGGACCTATTCTATCATCCTATGGGTACGTCATGTTGGCACACCTCCGTATTTTTTTTATATTTCGTGTCAAACTTCGACAAATCGTTGTTCGCACATCGCATAGCGAATAATTTAATCACCCATATTTCCAAAACCTAAGTTTTTACGGTAACTTGGGTGGTATAATACAGAAGTTCTGGTCCTATTCTATCACCCTATGTGTACGTCATGTATCAACAATTCCGTATTTATTTTTATATTTCATGTCAAACTTAGACAAATCGTTGTCCGCACATCGCATAGCGACAAATTTAATCACCCATATTTCCAAAACTTAAGTTTTTAAGGTAACTTGGGTGGTATAGTACTAAAGTTCTGGACCTATTCTATCATCCTATGGGTACGTCATGTTGGCACACCTCCGTATTTTTTTATATTTCGTGTCAAACTTCGACAAATCGTTGTCCGCACATCGCATAGCGACTAATTTAATCACCCATATTTCCAAAACCTAAGTTTTTAAGGTAACTTGGGTGGTATAATACTAAATTTCAGGACCTATTCTATCATCCTATGTGTACGTCATGCTGACACACTGCCGTATTTATTTTATATTTTATGTCAAACAGGTGGATCACTGTCCACACATCCAAAGCGACTAATTTAATCATCCATATTTCCAAAACCTAAGTTTTTAAGGTAAATTGGGTGGTATAGTACTAAAGTTCTGGTCCTATTCTTTCATCCTACGTGTACGTCATGCTGACACACTTCCGTATTTATTTTATATTTTATGTCAAACTTAGGTGGATCGCTGTCCACACATCCAAAGCGACTATTTTAATCACCCGTATTTCCAAAACCTAAGTTTTTACGGTAACCTGAGTGGTATAATAATATAGATCTAATCCTATTCTATCACCCAATGTGTACGTCATGTATCCAAAATTCCGTATTTATTTTTATATTTCATGTCAAACTTAGACAAATCGTTGTCCGCACATCGCATAGCGAATAATTTAATCACCCATATTTCCAAAACCTAAGTTTTTACGGTAACTTGGGTGGTATAATACAGAAGTTCTGGTCCTATTCTATCACCCTATGTGTACGTCATGTATCAACAATTCCGTATTTATTTTTATATTTCATGTCAAACTTAGACAAATCGCTGTCCGCACATCTCAATGCGACTACTTTAATCAGCCATATTTCCAAAACCTAAGTTTTTACGGTAACTTGGGTGGTATAATACAGAAGTTCTGGTCCTATTCTATCACCCTACGTGTACGTCATGTATCCAAAATTCCGTATTTATTTTTATATTTCATGTCAAACTTAGACAAATCGTTGTCCGCACATCGCATAGCGACTAATTTAATCACCCATATTTCCAAAACCTAAGTTTTTAAGGTAACTTGGGTGGTATAATACTAAATTTCAGGACCTATTCTATCATCCTATGTGTACGTCATGTTGGCACACTTCCGTATTTATTTTATTTTTCATGTCATACTTTGCCAAATCGCTGTCCGCACATCTCAATGCGACTACTTTAATCAGCCATATTTCCAAAACCTAAGTTTTTACGGTAACTTGGGTGGTATAATACAGAAGTTCTGGTCCTATTTCATCACCCTACGTGTACGTCATGCTGACACACTGCCGTATTTATTTTATATTTTATGTCAAACTTAGGTGGATCACTGTCCACACATCCAAAGCGACTATTTTAATCACCCGTATTTCCAAAACCTAAGTTTTTAAGGTAACTTGGGTGGTATAGTACTAAAGTTCTGGACCTATTCTATCATCCTATGTGTACGTCATGTTGGCACACCTCCGTATTTTTTTTATATTTCGTGTCAAACTTCGACAAATCTCTGTCCGCACATCTCAATGCGACTACTTTAATCAGCCATATTTCCAAAACCTAAGTTTTTACGGTAATTTGGGTGGTATAATACAGAAGTTCTGGTCCTATTCTATCACCCTACGTGTACGTAATGTTGGCACACCTCCGTATTTATTATTATATTTCATGTCATACTTAGACAAATCGTTGTCCGCACATCGCATAGCGACAAATTTAATCATCCATATTTCCAAAACCTAAGTTTTTAAGGTAACTTGGGTGGTATAGTACTAATGTTCTGGACCTATTCTATCACACTACGTGTACGTAATGTTGGAACACCTCCGTATTTATTATTATATTTCATGTCATACTTAGACAAATCGTTGTCCGCACATCGCATAGCGACAAATTTAATCACCCATATTTCCAAAACCTAAGTTTTTACGGTAACCTGAGTGGTATAATAATATAGATCTAATCCTATTCTATCACCCAATGTGTACGTCATGTATCCAAAATTCCGTATTTATTTTTATATTTCATGTCAAACTTAGACAAATCGTTGTCCGCACATCGCATAGCGACTAATTTAATCACCTATATTTACAAAACCTAAGTTTTTAAGGTAACTTGGGTGGTATAATACTAAATTTCAGGACCTATTCTATCATCCTATGTGTACGTCATGTTGGCACACTTCCGTATTTATTTTATTTTTCATGTCATACTTAGACAAATCGCTGTCCGCACATCTCAATGCGACTACTTTAATCAGCCATATTTCCAAAACCTAAGTTTTTACGGTAACTTGGGTGGTATAATACAGAAGTTCTGGTCCTATTCTATCACCCTACGTGTACGTCATGTATCCACAATTCCGTATTTATTTTTATATTTCATGTCAAACTTAGACAAATCGTTGTCCGCACATCGCATAGCGACTAATTTAATCACCCATATTTCCAAAACCTAAGTTTTTAAGGTAACTTGGGTGGTATAATACTAAATTTCAGGACCTATTCTATCATCCTATGTGTACGTCATGTTGGCACACTTCCGTATTTATTTTATTTTTCATGTCATACTTTGCCAAATCGCTGTCCGCACATCTCAATGCGACTACTTTAATCAGCCATATTTCCAAAACCTAAGTTTTTACGGTAACTTGGGTGGTATAATACAGAAGTTCTGGTCCTATTTCATCACCCTACGTGTACGTCATGCTGACACACTGCCGTATTTATTTTATATTTTATGTCAAACTTAGGTGGATCACTGTCCACACATCCAAAGCGACTATTTTAATCACCCGTATTTCCAAAACCTAAGTTTTTAAGGTAACTTGGGTGGTATAGTACTAAAGTTCTGGACCTATTCTATCATCCTATGGGTACGTCATGTTGGCACACCTCCGTATTTTTTTTATATTTCGTGTCAAACTTCGACAAATCGTTGTTCGCACATCGCATAGCGAATAATTTAATCACCCATATTTCCAAAACCTAAGTTTTTACGGTAACTTGGGTGGTATAATACAGAAGTTCTGGTCCTATTCTATCACCCTATGTGTACGTCATGTATCAACAATTCCGTATTTATTTTTATATTTCATGTCAAACTTAGACAAATCGTTGTCCGCACATCGCATAGCGACAAATTTAATCACCCATATTTCCAAAACCTAAGTTTTTAAGGTAACTTGGGTGGTATAGTACTAAAGTTCTGGACCTTTTCTATCATCCTATGGGTACGTCATGTTGGCACACCTCCGTATTTTTTTTATATTTCGTGTCAAACTTCGACAAATCGTTGTCCGCACATCGCATAGCGACTAATTTAATCACCCATATTTCCAAAACCTAAGTTTTTAAGGTAACTTGGGTGGTATAATACTAAATTTCAGGACCTATTCTATCATCCTATGTGTACGTCATGCTGACACACTGCCGTATTTATTTTATATTTTATGTCAAACTTAGGTGGATCACTGTCCACACATCCAAAGCGACTAATTTAATCACCCATATTTCCAAAACCTAAGTTTTTATGGTAACTTGGGTGGTATAGTACCATAGTTCTGGTCCTATTCTTTCATCCTACGTGTACGTCATGCTGACACACTTCCGTATTTATTTTATATTTTATGTCAAACTTAGGTGGATCGCTGTCCACACATCCAAAGCGACTATTTTAATCACCCTTATTTCCAAAACCTAAGTTTTTACGGTAACCTGAGTGGTATAATAATATAGATCTAATCCTATTCTATCACCCAATGTGTACGTCATGTATCCAAAATTCCGTATTTATTTTTATATTTCATGTCAAACTTAGACAAATCGTTGTCCGCACATCGCATAGCGAATAATTTAATCACCCATATTTCCAAAACCTAAGTTTTTAAGGTAACTTGGGTGGTATAATACTAAATTTCAGGACCTATTCTATCATCCTATGTGTACGTCATGTTGGCACACTTCCGTATTTATTTTATTTTTCATGTCATACTTTGACAAATCGCTGTCCGCACATCTCAATGCGACTACTTTAATCAGCCATATTTCCAAAACCTAAGTTTTTACGGTAACTTGGGTGGTATGATACAGAAGTTCTGGTCCTATTCTATCACCCTATGTGTACGTCATGTATCCACAATTCCGTATTTATTTTTATATTTCATGTCAAACTTAGACAAATCGTTGTCCGCACATCGCATAGCGACTAATTTAATCACCCATATTTCCAAAACCTAAGTTTTTAAGGTAACTTGGGTGGTATAATACTAAATTTCAGGACCTATTCTATCATCCTATGTGTACGTCATGTTGGCACACTTCCGTATTTATTTAATTTTTCATGTCATACTTAGACAAATCGCTGTCCGCACATCTCAATGCGACTACTTTAATCAGCCATATTTCCAAAACCTAAGTTTTTACGGTAACTTGGGTGGTATAATACAGAAGTTCTGGTCCTATTCTATCACCCTACGTGTACGTCATGTATCCACAATTCCGTATTTATTTTTATATTTCATGTCAAACTTAGACAAATCGTTGTCCGCACATCGCATAGCGACTAATTTAATCACCCATATTTCCAAAACCTAAGTTTTTAAGGTAACTTGGGTGGTATAATACTAAATTTCAGGACCTATTCTATCATCCTATGTGTACGTCATGTTGGCACACTTCCGTATTTATTTTATTTTTCATGTCATACTTTGCCAAATCGCTGTCCGCACATCTCAATGCGACTACTTTAATCAGCCATATTTCCAAAACCTAAGTTTTTACGGTAACTTGGGTGGTATAATACAGAAGTTCTGGTCCTATTTCATCACCCTACGTGTACGTCATGCTGACACACTGCCGTATTTATTTTATATTTTATGTCAAACTTAGGTGGATCACTGTCCACACATCCAAAGCGACTATTTTAATCACCCGTATTTCCAAAACCTAAGTTTTTAAGGTAACTTGGGTGGTATAGTACTAAAGTTCTGGACCTATTCTATCATCCTATGTGTACGTCATGTTGGCACACCTCCGTATTTTTTTTATATTTCGTGTCAAACTTCGACAAATCTCTGTCCGCACATCTCAATGCGACTACTTTAATCAGCCATATTTCCAAAACCTAAGTTTTTACGGTAACTTGGGTGGTATAATACAGAAGTTCTGGTCCAATTCTATCACCCTACGTGTACGTAATGTTGGCACACCTCCGTATTTATTATTATATTTCATGTCATACTTAGACAAATCGTTGTCCACACATCGCATAGCGACAAATTTAATCATCCATATTTCCAAAACCTAAGTTTTTAAGGTAACTTGGGTGGTATAGTACTAAAGTTCTGGACCTATTCTATCACACTACGTGTACGTAATGTTGGAACACCTCCGTATTTATTATTATATTTCATGTCATACTTAGACAAATCATTGTCCGCACATCGCATAGCGACAAATTTAATCACCCATATTTCCAAAACCTAAGTTTTTAAGGTAACTTGGGTGGTATAGTACTAAAGTTCTGGACCTATTCTATCATCCTATGGGTACGTCATGTTGGCACACCTCCGTATTTTTTTTATATTTCGTGTCAAACTTCGACAAATCGTTGTCCGCACATCGCATAGCGACTAATTTAATCACCCATATTTCCAAAACCTAAGTTTTTAAGGTAACTTGGGTGGTATAATACTAAATTTCAGGACCTATTCTATCATCCTATGTGTACGTCATGCTGACACACTGCCGTATTTATTTTATATTTTATGTCAAACTTAGGTGGATCATTGTCCACACATCCAAAGCGACTAATTTAATCACCCATATTTCCAAAACCTCAGTTTTTAAGGTATCTTGGGTGGTATAGTACTAAAGTTCTGGTCCTATTCTTTCATCCTACGTGTACGTCATGCTGACACACTTCCGTATTTATTTTATATTTTATGTCAAACTTAGGTGGATCGCTGTCCACACATCCAAAGCGACTATTTTAATCACCCGTATTTCCAAAACCTAAGTTTTTACGGTAACCTGAGTGGTATAATAATATAGATCTAATCCTATTCTATCACCCAATGTGTACGTCATGTATCCAAAATTCCGTATTTATTTTTATATTTCATGTCAAACTTAGACAAATCGTTGTCCGCACATCGCATAGCGAATAATTTAATCACCCATATTTCCAAAACCTAAGTTTTTACGGTAACTTGGGTGGTATAATACAGAAGTTCTGGTCCTATTCTATCACCCTATGTGTACGTCATGTATCAACAATTCCGTATTTATTTTTATATTTCATGTCAAAATTAGACAAATCGTTGTCCGCACATCGCATAGCGACTAATTTAATCACCCATATTTCCAAAACCTAAGTTTTTAAGGTAACTTGGGTGGTATAGTACTAAAGTTCTGGACCTATTCTATCATCCTATGGGTACGTCATGTTGGCACACCTCCGTATTTTTTTTATATTTCGTGTCAAACTTCGACAAATCGTTGTCCGCACATCGCAAAGCGACTAATTTAATCACCCATATTTCCAAAACCTAAGTTTTTAAGGTAACTTGGGTGGTATAATACTAAATTTCAGGACCTATTCTATCATCCTATGTGTACGTCATGCTGACACACTGCCGTATTTATTTTATATTTTATGTCAAACAGGTGGATCACTGTCCACACATCCAAAGCCACTAATTTAATCACCCATATTTCCAAAACCTAAGTTTTTAAGGTAACTTGGGTGGTATAGTACTAAAGTTCTGGTCCTATTCTTTCATCCTACGTGTACGTCATGCTGACACACTTCCGTATTTATTTTATATTTTATGTCAAACTTAGGTGGATCGCTGTCCACACATCCAAAGCGACTATATTAATCACCCGTATTTCCAAAACCTACGTTTTTACGGTAACCTGAGTGGTATAATAATATAGATCTAATCCTATTCTATCACCCAATGTGTACGTCATGTATCCAAAATTACGTATTTATTTTTATATTTCATGTCAAACTTAGACAAATCGTTGTCCGCACATCGCATAGAGAATAATTTAATCACCCATATTTCCAAAACCTAAGTTTTTACGGTAACTTGGGTGGTATAATACAGAAGTTCTGGTCCTATTCTATCACCCTATGTGTACGTCATGTATCAACAATTCCGTATTTATTTTTATATTTCATGTCAAACTTAGACAAATCGCTGTCCGCACATCTCAATGCGACTACTTTAATCAGCCATATTTCCAAAACCTAAGTTTTTACGGTAACTTGGGTGGTATAATACAGAAGTTCTGGTCCTATTCTATCACCCTACGTGTACGTCATGTATCCACAATTCCGTATTTATTTTTATATTTCATGTCAAACTTAGACAAATCGTTGTCCGCACATCGCATAGCGACTAATTTAATCACCCATATTTCCAAAACCTAAGTTTTTAAGGTAACTTGGGTGGTATAATACTAAATTTCAGGACCTATTCTATCATCCTATGTGTACGTCATGTTGGCACACTTCCGTATTTATTTTATTTTTCATGTCATACTTTGCCAAATCGCTGTCCGCACATCTCAATGCGACTACTTTAATCAGCCATATTTCCAAAACCTAAGTTTTTACGGTAACTTGGGTGGTATAATACAGAAGTTCTGGTCCTATTTCATCACCCTACGTGTACGTCATGCTGACACACTGCCGTATTTATTTTATATTTTATGTCAAACTTAGGTGGATCACTGTCCACACATCCAAAGCGACTATTTTAATCACCCGTATTTTCAAAACCTAAGTTTTTAAGGTAACTTGGGTGGTATAGTACTAAAGTTCTGGACCTATTCTATCATCCTATGTGTACGTCATGTTGACACACCTCCGTATTTTTTTTATATTTCGTGTCAAACTTCGACAAATCTCTGTCCGCACATCTCAATGCGACTACTTTAATCAGCCATATTTCCAAAACCTAAGTTTTTACGGTAACTTGGGTGGTATAATACAGAAGTTCTGGTCCTATTCTATCACCCTACGTGTACTTAATGTTGGCACACCTCCGTATTTATTATTATATTTCATGTCATACTTAGACAAATCGTTGTCCGCACATCGCATAGCGACTAATTTAATCACCCATATTTCCAAAACCTAAGTTTTTAAGGTAACTTGGGTGGTATAGTACTAAAGTTCTGGACCTATTCTATCACACTACGTGTACGTAATGTTGGCACACCTCCGTATTTATTATTATATTTCATGTCATACTTAGACAAATCGTTGTCCGCACATCGCATAGCGACAAATTTAATCACCCATATTTCCAAAACCTAAGTTTTTACGGGAACCTGAGTGGTATAATAATATAGATCTAATCCTATTCTATCACCCAATGTGTACGTCATGTATCCAAAATTCCGTATTTATTTTTATATTTCATGTCAAACTTAGACAAATCGTTGTCCGCACATCGCATAGCGAATAATTTAATCACCCATATTTCCAAAACCTAAGTTTTTACGGTAACTTGGGTGGTATAATACAGAAGTTCTGGTCCTATTCTATCACCCTATGTGTACGTCATGTATCAACAATTCCGTATTTATTTTTATATTTCATGTCAAACTTAGACAAATCGTTGTCCGCACATCGCATAGCGACAAATTTAATCACCCATATTTCCAAAACCTAAGTTTTTAAGGTAACTTGGGTGGTATAGTACTAAAGTTCTGGACCTATTCTATCATCCTATGGGTACGTCATGTTGGCACACCTCCGTATTTTTTTTATATTTCGTGTCAAACTTCGACAAATCGTTGTCCGCACATCGCATAGCGACTAATTTAATCACCCATATTTCCATAACCTAAGTTTTTAAGGTAACTTGGGTGGTATAATACTAAATTTCAGGACCTATTCTATCATCCTATGTGTACGTCATGCTGACACACTGCCGTATTTATTTTATATTTTATGTCAAACTTAGGTGGATCACTGTCCACACATCCAAAGCGACTAATTTAATCACCCATATTTCCAAAACCTAAGTTTTTAAGGTAACTTGGGTGGTATAGTACTATAGTTCTGGTCCTATTCTTTCATCCTACGTGTACGTCATGCTGACACACTTCCGTATTTATTTTATATTTTATGTCAAACTTAGGTGGATCGCTGTCCACACATCCAAAGCGACTATTTTAATCACCCGTATTTCCAAAACCTAAGTTTTTACGGTAACCTGAGTGGTATAATAATATAGATCTAATCCTATTCTATCACCTAATGTGTACGTCATGTATCCAAAATTCCGTATTTATTTTTATATTTCATGTCAAACTTAGACAAATCGTTGTCCGCACATCGCATAGCGAATAATTTAATCACCCATATTTCCAAAACCTAAGTTTTTACGGTAACTTGGGTGGTATAATACAGAAGTTCTGGTCCTATTCTATCACCCTATGTGTACGTCATGTATCAACAATTCCGTATTTATTTTTATATTTCATGTCAAACTTAGACAAATCGCTGTCCGCACATCTCAATGCGACTACTTTAATCAGCCATATTTCCAAAACCTAAGTTTTTACGGTAACTTGGGTGGTATAGTACTAAAGTTCTGGACCTATTCTATCATCCTATGTGTACGCCATGTTGGCACACTTCCGTATTTATTTTATTTTTCATGTCATACTTTGACAAATCGCTGTCCGCATATCTCAATGCGACTACTTTAATCAGCCATATTTCCAAAACCTAAGTTTTTACGGTAACTTGGGTGGTATAATACAGAAGTTCTGGTCCTATTTCATCACCCTACGTGTACGTCATGCTGACACCCTGCCGTATTTATTTTATATTTTATGTCAAACTTTGGTGGATCACTGTCCACACATCCAAAGCGACTAATTTAATCACCTATATTTCTAAAACCTAAGTTTTTAAGGTAACTTGGGTGGTATAATACTAAATTTCAGGACCTATTCTATCATCCTATGTGTACGTCATGTTGGCACACTTCCGTATTTATTTTATTTTTCATGTCATACTTTGACAAATCGCTGTCCGCACATCTCAATGCGACTACTTTAATCAGCCATATTTCCAAAACCTAAGTTTTTACGGTAACTTGGGTGGTATAATACAGAAGTTCTGGTACTATTCTATCACCCTATGTGTACGTCATGAATCCACAATTCCGTATTTATTTTTATATTTCATGTCAAACTTAGACAAATCCTTGTCCACACATCGCATAGCGACTAATTTAATCACCCATATTTCCAAAACCTAAGTTTTTAAGGTAACTTGGGTGGTATAATACTAAATTTCAGGACCTATTCTATCATCCTATGTGTACGTCATGTTGGCACACTTCCGTATTTATTTTATTTTTCATGTCATACTTTGACAAATCGCTGTCTGCACATCTCAATGCGACTACTTTAATCAGCCATATTTCCAAAACCTAAGTTTTTACGGTAACTTGGGTGGTATAATACAGAAGTTCTGGTCCTATTCTATCACCCTCCGTGTACGTCATGTATCCACAATTCCGTATTTATTTTTATATTTCATGTCAAACTTAGACAAATCGTTGTCCGCACATCGCATAGCGACTAATTTAATCACCCATTTTTCCAAAACCTAAGTTTTTAAGTTAACTTGGGTGGTATAATACTAAATTTCAGGACCTATTCTATCATCCTATGTGTACGTCATGTTGGCACACTTCCGTATTTATTTTATTTTTCATGTCATACTTTGACAAATCGCTGTCCGCACATCTCAATGCGACTACTTTAATCAGCCATATTTCCAAAACCTAAGTTTTTACGGTAACTTGGGTGGTATAATACAGAAGTTCTGGTCCTATTCTATCACCCTATGTGTACGTCATGTATCCACAATTCCGTATTTATTTTTATATTTCATGTCAAACTTAGACAAATCGTTGTCCGCACATCGCATAGCGACTAATTTAATCACCCATATTTCCAAAACCTAAGTTTTTACGGTAACTTGGGTGGTATAATACTAAATTTCAGGACCTATTCTATCATCCTATGTGTACGTCATGTTGGCACACTTCCGTATTTATTTTATTTTTCATGTCATACTTTGACAAATCGCTGTCCGCACATCTCAATGCGACTACTTTAATCAGCCATATTTCGAAAACCTAAGTTTTTACGGTAACTTGGGTGGTATAATACAGAAGTTCTGGTCCTATTCTATCACCCAATGTGTACGTCATGTATCCAAAATTCCGTATTTATTTTTATATTTCATGTCAAACTTAGACAAATCGTTGTCCGCACATCGCATAGCGAATAATTTAATCACCCATATTTCCAAAACCTAAGTTTTTACGGTAACTTGGGTGGTATAATACAGAAGTTCTGGTCCTATTCTATCACCCTATGTGTACGTCATGTATCAACAATTCCGTATTTATTTTTATATTTCATGTCAAACTTAGACAAATCGTTGTCCGCACATCGCATAGCGACAAATTTAATCACCCATATTTCCAAAACCTAAGTTTTTAAGGTAACTTGGGTGGTATAGTACTAAAGTTCTGGACCTATTCTATCATCCTATGGGTACGTCATGTTGGCACACCTCCGTATTTTTTTTATATTTCGTGTCAAACTTCGACAAATCGTTGTCCGCACATCGCATAGCGACTAATTTAATCACCCATATTTCCAAAACCTAAGTTTTTAAGGTAACTTGGGTGGTATAATACTAAATTTCAGGACCTATTCTATCATCCTATGTGTACGTCATGCTGACACACTGCCGTATTTATTTTATATTTTATGTCAAACTTAGGTGGATCACTGTCCACACATCCAAAGCGACTAATTTAATCACCCATATTTCCAAAACCTACGTTTTTAAGGTAACTTGGGTGGTATAGTACTATAGTTCTGGTCCTATTCTTTCATCCTACGTGTACGTCATGCTGACACACTTCCGTATTTATTTTATATTTTATGTCAAACTTAGGTGGATCGCTGTCTACACATCCAAAGCGACTATTTTAATCACCCGTATTTCCAAAACCTAAGTTTTTACGGTAACCTGAGTGGTATAATAATATAGATCTAATCCTATTCTATCACCCAATGTGTACGTCATGTATCCAAAATTCCGTATTTATTTTTATATTTCATGTCAAACTTAGACAAATCGTTGTCCGCACATCGCATAGCGAATAATTTAATCACCCATATTTCCAAAACCTAAGTTTTTACGGTAACTTGGGTGGTATAATACAGAAGTTCTGGTCCTATTCTATCACCCTATGTGTACGTCATGTATCAACAATTCCGTATTTATTTTTATATTTCATGTCAAACTTAGACAAATCGCTGTCCGCACATCTCAATGCGACTACTTTAATCAGCCATATTTCCAAAACCTAAGTTTTTACGGTAACTTGGGTGGTATAGTACTAAAGTTCTGGACCTATTCTATCATCCTATGTGTACGCCATGTTGGCACACTTCCGTATTTATTTTATTTTTCATGTCATACTTTGACAAATCGCTGTCCGCACATCTCAATGCGACTACTTTAATCAGCCATATTTCCAAAACCTAAGTTTTTACGGTAACTTGGGTGGTATAATACAGAAGTTCTGGTCCTATTTCATCACCCTACGTGTACGTCATGCTGACACACTGCCGTATTTATTTTATATTTTATGTCAAACTTTGGTGGATCACTGTCCACACATCCAAAGCGACTAATTTAATCACCTATATTTCTAAAACCTAAGTTTTTAAGGTAACTTGGGTGGTATAATACTAAATTTCAGGACCTATTCTATCATCCTATGTGTACGTCATGTTGGCACACTTCCGTATTTATTTTATTTTTCATGTCATACTTTGACAAATCGCTGTCCGCACATCTCAATGCGACTACTTTAATCAGCCATATTTCCAAAACCTAAGTTTTTACGGTAACTTGGGTGGTATAATACAGAAGTTCTGGTACTATTCTATCACCCTATGTGTACGTCATGTATCCACAATTCCGTATTTATTTTTATATTTCATGTCAAACTTAGACAAATCGTTGTCCGCACATCGCATAGCGACTAATTTAATCACCCATATTTCCAAAACCTAATTTTTTAAGGTAACTTGGGTGGTATAATACTAAATTTCAGGACCTATTCTATCATCCTATGTGTACGTCATGTTGGCACACTTCCGTATTTATTTTATTTTTCATGTCATACTTTGACAAATCGCTGTCCGCACATCTCAATGCGACTACTTTAATCAGCCATATTTCCAAAACCTAGGTTTTTACGGTAACTTGAGTGGTATAATACAGAAGTTCTGGTCCTATTCTATCACCCTCCGTGTACGTCATGTATCCACAATTCCGTATTTATTTTTATATTTCATGTCAAACTTAGACAAATCGTTGTCCGCACATCGCACAGCGACTAATTTAATCACCCATATTTCCAAAACCTAAGTTTTTACGGTAACTTGGGTGGTATAATACTAAATTTCAGGACCTATTCTATCATCCTATGTGTACGTCATGTTGGCACACTTCCGTATTTATTTTATTTTTCATGTCATACTTTGACAAATCGCTGTCCGCACATCTCAATGCGACTACTTTAATCAGCCATATTTCGAAAACCTAAGTTTTTACGGTAACTTGGGTGGTATAATACAGAAGTTCTGGTCCTATTCTATCACCCTATGTGTACGTCATGTATCCACAATTCCGTATTTATTTTTATATTTCATGTCAAACTTAGACAAATCGTTGTCCGCACATCGCATAGCGACTAATTTAATCACCCATATTTCCAATACCTAAGTTTTTAAGGTAACTTGGGTGGTATAATACTAAATTTCAGGACCTATTCTATCATCCTATGTGTTCGTCATGTTGGCACACTTCCGTATTTATTTTATTTTTCATGTCATACTTAGACAAATCGCTGTCCGCACATTTCAATGCGACTACTTTAATCAGCCATATTTCCAAAACCTAAGTTTTTACGGTAACTTGGGTGGTATAATACAGAAGTTCTGGTCCTATTCTATCACCATACGTGTACGTCATGCATCCACAATTCCGTATTTATTTTTATATTTCATGTCAAACTTAGACAAATCGTTGACCGCACATCGCATAGCGACTAATTTAATCACCCATATTTCCAAAACCTAAGATTTTAAGGTAACTTGGGTGGTATAATACTAAATTTCAGGACCTATTCTATCATCCTATGTGTACGTCATGTTGGCACACTTCCGTATTTATTTTATTTTTCATGTCATACTTTGACAAATCGCTGTCCGCACATCTCAATGCGACTACTTTAATCAGCCATATTTCCAAAACCTAAGTTTTTACGGTAACTTGGGTGGTATAATACAGAAGTTCTGGTCCTATTCTATCACCCTATGTGTACGTCATGTATCCACAATTCCGTATTTATTTTTATATTTCATGTCAAACTTAGACAAATCGTTGTCCGCACATCGCATAGCGACTAATTTAATCACCCATATTTCCAAAACCTAAGTTTTTAAGGTAACTTGGGTGGTATAATACTAAATTTCAGGACCTATTCTATCATCCTATGTGTACGTCATGTTGGCACACTTCCGTATTTATTTTATTTTTCATGTCATACTTTGACAAATCGCTGTCCGCACATCTCAATGCGACTACTTTAATCAGCCATATTTCCAAAACCTAAGTTTTTACGGTAACTTGGGTGGTATAATACAGAAGTTCTTGTCCTATTTCATCACCCTACGTGTACGTCATGCTGACACACTGCCGTATTTATTTTATATTTTATGTCAAACTTAGGTGGATCACTGTCCACACATCCAAAGCGACTATTTTAATCACCCGTATTTCCAAAACCTAAGTTTTTAAGGTAACTTGGGTGGTATAGTACTAAAGTTCTGGACCTATTCTATCATCCTTTGTGTACGTCATGTTGGCACACCTCCGTATTTTTTTTATATTTCGTGTCAAACTTCGACAAATCTCTGTCCGCACATCTCAATGCGACTACTTTAATCAGCCATATTTCCAAAACCTAAGTTATTACGGTAACTTGGGTGGTATAATACAGATGTTCTGGTCCTATTCTATCACCCTACGTGTACGTAATGTTGGCACACCTCCGTATTTTTTATTATATTTCATGTCATACTTAGACAAATCGTTGTCCGCACATCGCATAGCGACTAATTTAATCACCCATATTTCCAAAACCTAAGTTTTTAAGGTAACTTGGGTGGTATAGTACTAAAGTTCTGGTCCAATTCTTTCATCCTACGTGTACGTCATGCTGACACACTGCCGTATTTATTTTATATTTTATGTCAAACTTAGGTGGATCGCTGTCCACACATCCAAAGCGACTATTTTAATCACCCGTATTTCCAAAACCTAAGTTTTTAAGGTAACTTGGGTGGTATAGTACTAAAGTTCTGGACCTATTCTATCATCCTATGTGTACGTCATGTTGGCACACCTCCGTATTTTTTTTATATTTCATGTCGAACTTCCACAAATCTCTGTCCGCACATCTCAATGCGACTACTTTAATCAGCCATATTTCCAAAACCTAAGTTTTTACGGTAACTTGGGTGGTATAATACAGAAGTTCTGGTCCTATTCTATCACCCTATGTGTACGTCATGTATCAACAATTCCGTATTTATTTTTATATTTCATGTCAAACTTATACAAATCGTTGTCCGCACATCGCATAGCGACTAATTTAATCACCCATATTTCCAAAACCTAAGTTTTTACGGTAACTTGGGTGGTATAGTACTAAAGTTCTGGACCTATTCTATCATCCTATGTGTACGTCATGTTGGCACATCTCCGTATTTTTTTATATTTCGTGTCAAACTTCGACAAATCTCTGTCCGCACATCTCAATGCGACTAATTTAATCACCCATATTTCCAAAACCTAAGTTTTTACGGTAACTTGGGTGGTATAATACAGAAGTTCTGGTCCTATTCTATCACCCTATGTGTACGTCATGTATTCACAATTCCGTATTTATTTTTATATTTCATGTCAAACTTAGACAAATCGTTGTCCGCACATCGCATAGCGACTAATTTAATCACCCATATTTCCAAAACCTAAGTTTTTAAGGTAACTTGGGTGGTATAATACTAGATTTCAGGACCTATTCTATCATCCTATGTGTACGTCATGTTGGCACACTTCCGTATTTATTTTATTTTTCATGTCATACTTTGACAAATCGCTGTCCGCACATCTCAATGCGACTACTTTAATCAGCCATATTTCCAAATCCTAAGTTTTTACGGTAACTTGGGTGGTATAATACAGAAGTTCTGGTCCTATTTCATCACCCTACGTGTACGTCATGCTGACACACTGCCGTATTCATTTTATATTTTATGTCAAACTTAGGTGGATCACTGTCCACACATCCAAAGCGACTATTTTAATCACCCGTATTTCCAAAACCTAAGTTTTTAAGGTAACTTGGGTGGTATAGTACTAAAGTTCTGGACCTATTCTATCACCCTATGTGTACGTCATGTATCCACAATTCCGTATTTATTTTTATATTTCATGTCAAAATAGACAAATCGCTGTCCGCACATCTCAATGCGACTACTTTAATCAGCCATATTTCCAAAACCTAAGTTTTTAAGGTATCTTGGGTGGTATAATACTAAATTTCAGGACCTATTCTATCATCCTATGTGTACGTCATGTTGGCACACTTCCGTATTTATTTTATTTTTCATGTCATATTTTTGACAAATCGCTGTCCGCACATCTCAATGCGACTACTTTAATCGGCCATATTTCCAAAACCTAAGTTTTTACGGTAACTTAAGTGGTATAATACAGAAGTTGTGGTCCTATTTCATCACCCTACGTGTACGTCATGCTGACACACTGCCGTATTTATTTTATATTTTTTGTCAAACTTAGGTGGATCACTTGGGTGGTATAGTACTAAAGTTCTGGACCTATTCTATCATCCTATGTGTACGTCATGTTGGCACACCTCCGTATTTTTTTTATATTTCGTGTCAAATTTCGACAAATCTCTGTCCGCACATCTCAATGCGACTACTTTAATCAGCCATATTTCCAAAACCTAAGTTTTTACGGTAACTTGGGTGGTATAATACAGAAGTTCTGGTCCTATTCTATCACCCTACGTGTACGTAATGTTGGCACACCTCCATATTTATTATTATATTTCATGTCATACTTAGACAAATCGTTGTCCGCACATCGCATAGCGACTAATTTAATAACCCATATTTCCAAAACCTAAGTTTTTAAGGTAACTTGGGTGGTATAATACAGAAGTTCTGGTCCTATTCTATCACCGTATGTGTACGTCATGTATCCACTATTCCGTTTTTATTTTTATATTTCATGTCATACTTAGACAAATCGTTGTCCGCACATCGCATAGCGACTAATTTAATCACCCATATTTCCAAAACCTAAGTTTTTACGGTAACTTGGGTGGTATAGTACTAAAGTTCTGGACCTATTCTATCATCCTATGTGTACGTCATGTTGGCACACCTCCGTATTTTTTTTTATTTTTCGTGTCAAACTTCGACAAATCTCTGTCCGCACATCTCAATGCGACTACTTTAATCAGCCATATTTCCAAAACCTAAGTTTTTACGGTATCTTGGGTGGTATAATACAGAAGTTCTGGTCCTATTCTATCACCATACGTGTACGTAATGTTGGCACACTTCCGTTTTTATTATTATATTTCATGTCATACTTAGACAAATCGTTGTCCGCACATCGCATAGCGACTAATTTAATCACCCATATTTCCAAAACCTAAGTTTTTAAGGTAACTTGGGTGGTATGGTACTAAAGTTCTGGTCCTATTCTTTCATCCTATGTGTACGTCATGTTGGAACACTTCCGTATTTATTTTATTTTTCATGTCATACTTTGACAAATCGCTGACCGCACATCTCAATGCGACTACTTTAATCAGCCATATTTCCAAAACCTATGTTTTTACGGTAACTTGGGTGGTATAATACAGAAGTTCTGGTCCTATTCTATCACCCTATGTGTACGTCATGTATCCACAATTCCGTATTTATTTTATATTTTATGTCAAACTTAGGTGGATCACTGTCCACACATCCAAAGCGACTATTTTAATCACCCGTATTTCCAAAACCTAAGTTTTTAAGGTAACTTGGGTGGTATAGTACTAAAGTTCTGGACCTATTCTATCATCCTATGTGTACGTCATGTTGGCACACCTCCGTATTTTTTTTATATTTTATGTCAAACTTCGACAAATCTCTGTCCGCACATCTCAATGCGACTACTTTAATCAGCCATATTTCCAAAACCTAAGTTTTTACGGTAACTTGGGTGGTATAATACAGAAGTTCTGGTCCTATTCTATCACCCTAAGTGTACGTAATGTTGGCACACCTCCGTATTTATTATTATATTTCATGTCATACTTAGACAAATCGTTGTCCGCACATCGCATAGCGACTAATTTAATCAGCCATATTTCCAAAACCTAAGTTTTTACGGTAACTTGGGTGGTATAATACAGAAGTTCTGGTCCTATTCTATCACCCAATGTGTACGTCATGTATCCACAATTTCGTATTTATTTTTATATTTCATGTCAAACTTAGACAAATTGCTGTCCGCACATCTCAATGCGACTACTTTAATCACCCATATTTCCAAAACCTAAGTTTTTAAGGTAACTTGCGTGGGATAGTACTAAAGTTCTGGACCTATTCTATCATCCTATGTGTACGTCATGTTGGCACACCTCCGTATTTTTTTTATATTTCGTGTCAAACTTCGAAAAATCTCTGTCCGCACATCTGTGTACGTCATGTATCCACAATTCCGTATTTATTTTATATTTTATGTCAAACTTAGGTGGATCACTGTCCACACATCCAAAGCGACTATTTTAATCACCCGTATTTCCAAAACCTAAGTTTTTAAGGTAACTTGGATGGTATAGTACTAAAGTTCTGGTCCTATTCTTTCATCCTACGTGAACGTCATGCTGACACACTGCCGTATTTATTTTATATTTTATGTCAAACTTAGGTGGATCGCTGTCCACACATCCAAAGCGACTATTTTAATACCCGTATTTCCAAAACCTAAGTTTTTAAGGTAACTTGCGTGGTATAGTACTAAAGTTCTGGACCTATTCTATCATCCTATGTGTACGTCATGTTGGCACACCTCCGTATTTTTTTTTATATTTCGTGTCAAACTTCGACAAATCTCTGTCCGCACATCTCAATGCGACTACTTTAATCAGCCATATTTCCAAAACCTAAGTTTTTACGGTAACTTGGGTGGTATAATACAGAAGTTCTGGTCCTATTCTATCACCATACGTGTACGTAATGTTGGCACACTTCCGTATTTTTAATATATTTCATGTCATACTTAGACAAATCGTTGTCCGCACATCGCATAGCGACTAATTTAATCACCCATATTTCCAAAACCTAAGTTTTTAAGGTAACTTGGTTGGTATAGTACTAAAGTTCTGGTCCTATTCCTTCATCCTACGTGTACGTCATGCTGACACACTGCCGTATTTATTTTATATTTTATGTCAAACTTAGGTGGATCGCTGTCCACACATCCAAAGCGACTATTTTAATCACCCGTATTTCCAAAATTTAAGTTTTTACGGTAACTTGGGTGGTATAGTACTAAAGTTCTGGACCTATTCTATCATCCTATGTGTACGTCATGTTGGCACACCTCCGTATTTTTTAAATTTCGTGTCAAACTTCGACAAATCTCTGTCCGCACATCTCAATGCGACTACTTTAATCAGCCATATTTCCAAAACCTAAGTTTTTAAGGTATCTTGGGTGGTATAATACTAAATTTCAGGACCTATTCTATCATCCTATGTGTACGTCATGTTGGCACACTTCCGTATTTATTTTATTTTTCATGTCATATTTTTGACAAATCGCTGTCCGCACATCTCAATGCGACTACTTTAATCGGCCATATTTCCAAAACCTAAGTTTTTACGGTAACTTAAGTGGTATAATACAGAAGTTGTGGTCCTATTTCATCACCCTACGTGTACGTCATGCTGACACACTGCCGTATTTATTTTATATTTTTTGTCAAACTTAGGTGGATCACTTGGGTGGTATAGTACTAAAGTTCTGGACCTATTCTATCATCCTATGTGTACGTCATGTTGGCACACCTCCGTATTTTTTTTATATTTCGTGTCAAATTTCGACAAATCTCTGTCCGCACATCTCAATGCGACTACTTTAATCAGCCATATTTCCAAAACCTAAGTTTTTACGGTAACTTGGGTGGTATAATACAGAAGTTCTGGTCCTATTCTATCACCCTACGTGTACGTAATGTTGGCACACCTCCATATTTATTATTATATTTCATGTCATACTTAGACAAATCGTTGTCCGCACATCGCATAGCGACTAATTTAATAACCCATATTTCCAAAACCTAAGTTTTTAAGGTAACTTGGGTGGTATAATACAGAAGTTCTGGTCCTATTCTATCACCGTATGTGTACGTCATGTATCCACTATTCCGTTTTTATTTTTATATTTCATGTCATACTTAGACAAATCGTTGTCCGCACATCGCATAGCGACTAATTTAATCACCCATATTTCCAAAACCTAAGTTTTTACGGTAACTTGGGTGGTATAGTACTAAAGTTCTGGACCTATTCTATCATCCTATGTGTACGTCATGTTGGCACACCTCCGTATTTTTTTTTATTTTTCGTGTCAAACTTCGACAAATCTCTGTCCGCACATCTCAATGCGACTACTTTAATCAGCCATATTTCCAAAACCTAAGTTTTTACGGTATCTTGGGTGGTATAATACAGAAGTTCTGGTCCTATTCTATCACCATACGTGTACGTAATGTTGGCACACTTTCGTTTTTATTATTATATTTCATGTCATACTTAGACAAATCGTTGTCCGCACATCGCATAGCGACTAATTTAATCACCCATATTTCCAAAACCTAAGTTTTTAAGGTAACTTGGGTGGTATGGTACTAAAGTTCTGGTCCTATTCTTTCATCCTATGTGTACGTCATGTTGGAACACTTCCGTATTTATTTTATTTTTCATGTCATACTTTGACAAATCGCTGACCGCACATCTCAATGCGACTACTTTAATCAGCCATATTTCCAAAACCTATGTTTTTACGGTAACTTGGGTGGTATAATACAGAAGTTCTGGTCCTATTCTATCACCCTATGTGTACGTCATGTATCCACAATTCCGTATTTATTTTATATTTTATGTCAAACTTAGGTGGATCACTGTCCACACATCCAAAGCGACTATTTTAATCACCCGTATTTCCAAAACCTAAGTTTTTAAGGTAACTTGGATGGTATAGTACTAAAGTTCTGGTCCTATTCTTTCATCCTACGTGAACGTCATGCTGACACACTGCCGTATTTATTTTATATTTTATGTCAAACTTAGGTGGATCGCTGTCCACACATCCAAAGCGACTATTTTAATCACCCGTATTTCCAAAATTTAAGTTTTTACGGTAACTTGGGTGGTATAGTACTAAAGTTCTGGACCTATTCTATCATCCTATGTGTACGTCATGTTGGCACACCTCCGTATTTTTTAAATTTCGTGTCAAACTTCGACAAATCTCTGTCCGCACATCTCAATGCGACTACTTTAATCAGCCATATTTCCAAAACCTAAGTTTTTACGGTAACTTGGGTGGTATAATACAGAAGTTCTGGTCCTATTCTATCACCCTACGTGTACGTAATGTTGGCACACCTCCGTATTAATTATTATATTTCATGTCATACTTAGACAAATCGTTGTCCGCACATCGCATAGCGACTAATTTAATCACCCATATTTCCAAAACCTAAGTTTTTAAGGTAACTTGGGTGGTATAATACAGAAGTTCTGGTCCTATTCTATCACCCTATGTGTACGTCATGTATCCACAATTCCGTATTTATTTTTATATTTCATGTCATACTTAGACAAATCGTTGTCCGCACATCGCATAGCGACTAATTTAATCACCCATATTTCCAAAACCTAAGTTTTTACGGTAACTTGGGTGGTATAGTACTAAAGTTCTGGACCTATTCTATCATCCTATGTGTACGTCATGTTGGCACACCTCCGTATTTTTTTTATATTTCGTGTCAAACTTCGACAAATCTCTTTCCGCACATCTCAATGCGACTACTTTAATCAGCCATATTTCCAAAACCTAAGTTTTTACGGTAACTTGGGTGGTATAATACAGAAGTTCTGGTCCTATTCTATCACCCTACGTGTACGTAATGTTGGCACACCTCCGTATTTATTATTATATTTCATGTCATACTTAGACAAATCGTTGTCCGCACATCGCATAGCGACTAATTTAATCACCCATATTTCCAAAACCTAAGTTTTTAAGGTAACTTGGGTGGTATAGTACTAAAGTTCTGGTCCTATTCTTTCATCCTATGTGTACGTCATGTTGGCACACTTCCGTATTTATTTTATTTTTCATGTCATACTTTGACAAAT
The DNA here is from genome assembly GCA_035578135.1 of Flexamia atlantica. Taxonomy (NCBI): domain Eukaryota; kingdom Metazoa; phylum Arthropoda; class Insecta; order Hemiptera; family Cicadellidae; genus Flexamia; species Flexamia atlantica. The sequence continues at coordinate 84,611 of JAQJVK010000239.1, read as the reverse complement.
CGCTGTCCGCACATCTCAATGCGACTACTTTAATCAGCCATATTTCCAAAACCTAGGTTTTTACGGTAACTTGGGTGGTATAATACAGAAGTTCTGGTCCTATTCTATCACCCTAAGTGTACGTAATGTTGGCACACCTCCGTATTTATTATTATATTTCATGTCATACTTAGACAAATCGTTGTCCGCACATCGCATAGCGACTAATTTAATCACCCATATTTCCAAAACCTAAGTTTTTACGGTAACTTGGGTGGTATAATACAGAAGTTCTGGTCCTATTCTATCACCCAATGTGTACGTCATGTATCCACAATTCCGTATTTATTTTTATATTTTATGTCAAACTTAGACAAATTGCTGTCCGCACATCTCATTGCGACTACTTTAATCACCCATATTTCCAAAACCTAAGTTTTTAAGGTAACTTGGGTGGTATAGTACTAAAGTTCTGGACTTATTCTATCATCCTATGTGTACGTCATGTTGGCACACCTCCGTATTTTTTTTATATTTCGTTTCAAACTTCGACAAATCTCTGTCCGCACATCTCAATGCGACTACTTTAATCAGATATATTTCCAAAACCTAAGTTTTTACGGTAACTTGGGTGGTATAATACAGAAGTTCAGGTCCTATTCTATCACCCTACGTGTACGTAATGTTGGCACACCTCCGTATTTATTATTATATTTCATGTCATACTTAGACAAATCGTTGTCCGCACATCACATAGCGACAAATTTAATCACCCATATTTCAAAAAACCTAAGTTTTTACGGTAACTTGGGTGGTATAGTAAAGAAGTTCTGGTCCTATTCTATCACCCTACGTGTACGTAATGTTGGCACACCTCCGTATTTATTTTTATATTTCATGTCAAACTTAGACAAATCGTTGTCCGCACATCGCATAGCGACTAATTTAATCACCCATATTTCCAAAACCTAAGTTTTTACGGTAATTTGGGTGGTATAATACAGAAGTTCTGGTCCTATTCTATCACCCTATGTGTACGTCATGTATCCACAATTTCGTATTTATTTTATATTTTATGTCAAACAGGTGGATCACTGTCCACACATCCAAAGCGACTATTTTAATCACCCGTATTTCCAAAACCTAAGTTTTTAAGGTAACTTGGGTGGTATAGTACTAAAGTTCTGGACCTATTCTATCATCCTATGTGCACGTCATGTTGGCACACCTCCGTATTTTTTTTATATTTCATGTCAAACTTAGCCAAATCGTTGTCCGCACATCGCATAGCGACTACTTTAATCACCCATATATCCAAAACCTAAGTTTTTAAGGTAACTTGGGTGGTATAGTACTAAAGTTCTGGACCTATTCTATCATCTTATGTGTACGTCATGTTGGCACACCTCCGTATTTTTTTATATTTTATGTCAAACTTCGACAAATCTCTGTCCGCACATCTGAATGCGACTACTTTTATCAGCCATATTTCCAAAACCTAAGTTTTTACGGTAACTTGGGTGGTATAATACAGAAGTTCTGGTCCTATTCTATCACCCTAAGTGTACGTAATGTTGGCACACCTCCGTATTTATTATTATATTTCATGTCATACTTAGACAAATCGTTGTCCGCACATCGCATAGCGACTAATTTAATCACCCATATTTCGAAAACCTAAGTTTTTACGGTAACTTGGGTGGTATAATACAGAAGTTCTGGTCCTATTCTATCACCCAATGTGTACGTCATGTATCCACAATTCCGTATTTATTTTTATATTTCATGTCAAACTTAGACAAATTGCTGTCCGCACATCTCAATGCGACTAGTTTAATCACCCATATTTCCAAAACCTAAGTTTTTAAGGTAACTTGGGTGGTATAGTACTAAAGTTCTGGACCTATTCTATCATCCTATGTGTACGTCATGTTGGCACACCTCCGTATTTTTTTATATTTCGTGTCAAACTTCGACAAATCTCTGTCCGCACATCTCAATGCGACTACTTTAAACAGCCATATTTCAAAACCTAAGTTTTTACGGTAACTTGGGTGGTATAATACAGAAGTTCTGGTCCTATTCTATCACCCTACGTGTACGTAATGTTGGCACACCTCCGTATTTATTATTATATTTCATGTCATACTTAGACAAATAGTTGTCCGCACATCGCATTGCGACTAATTTAATCACCCATATTTCCAAAACCTAAGTTTTTAAGGTAACTTGGGTGGTATAGTATTAAAGTTCTGGTCCTATTCTTTCATCCTACGTGTACGTCATGCTGACACACTGCCGTATTTATTTTATATTTTATGTCAAACTTAGGTGGATCGCTGTCCACACATCCAAAGCGACTATTTTAATACCCGTATTTCCAAAACCTAAGTTTTTAAGGTAACTTGGGTGGTATAGTACTAAAGTTCTGGACCTATTCTATCATCCTATGTGTACGTCATGTTGGCACACCTCCGTATTTTTTTTATATTTTGTGTCAAACTTCGACAAATCTCTGTCCGCACATCTCAATGCGACTACTTTAATCAGCCATATTTCCAAAACCTCAGTTTTTACGGTAACTTGGGTGGTATAATACAGAAGTTCTGGTCCTATTCTATCACCCTATATGTACGTAATGTTGGCACACTTCCGTATTTATTATTATATTTCATGTCATACTTAGACAAATCGTTGTCCGCACATCGCATAGCGACTAATTTAATCACCCATATTTCCAAAACCTAAGTTTTAAAGGTAACTTGGGTGGTAAAGTACTAAAGTTCTGGTCCTATGCCTTCATCCTACGTGTACGTCATGCTGACACACTGCCGTATTTATTTTATATTTTATGTCAAACTTAGGTGGATCGCTGTCCACACATCCAAAGCGACTATTTTAATCACACGTATTTCCAAAACCTAAGTTTTTACGGTAACTTGGGTGGTATAGTACTAAAGTGCTGGACCTATTCTATCATCCTATGTGTACGTCATGTTGGCAAACCTCCGTATTTTTTTATATTTCGTGTCAAACTCCGACAAATCTCTGTCCACACATCTCAATGCGACTACTTTAATCAGCCATATTTCCAAAACCTAAGTTTTTACGGTAACTTGGGTGGTATAATACAGAAGTTCTGGTCCTATTCTATCACCCTACGTGTACGTAATGTTGGCACACCTCCGTATTTATTATGATATTTCATGTCATACTTAGACAAATCGTTGTCCGCACATCGCATAGCGACTAATTTAATCACCCATATTTCCAAAACCTAAGTTTTTAAGGTAACTTGGGTGGTATAGTCCTAAAGTTCTGGTCCTATTCTTTCATCCCATGTGTACGTCATGTTGGCACACTTCCGTATTTATTTTATTTTTCATGTCATACTTTGACAAATCGCTGTCCGCACATCTCAATGCGACTACTTTAATCAGCCATATTTCCAAAACCTAAGTTTTTACGGTAACTTGGGTGGTATAATACAGAAGTTCTGGTCCTATTCTATCACCCTATGTGTACGTCATGTATCCATAATTCCGTATTTATTTTATATTTTATGTCAAACTTAGGTGGATCACTGTCCACACATCCAAAGCGACTATTTTAATCACCCGTATTTCCAAAACCTAAGTTTTTAAGGTAACTTGGGTGGTATAGTACTAAAGTTCTGGACCTATTCTATCATCCTATGTGTACGTCATGTTGGCACACCTCCGTATTTTTTTATATTTTATGTCAAACTTCGACAAATCTCTGTCCGCACATCTCAATGCGACTACTTTAATCAGCCATATTTCCAAAACCTAAACCTAAGTTTTTACGGTAACTTGGGTGGTATAATACAGAAGTTCTGGTCCTATTCTATCACCCTACGTGTACGTAATGTTGGCAAACCTCCGTATTTATTATTATATTTCATGTCATACTTAGACAAATCGTTGTCCGCACATCGCATAGCGACTAATTTAATCACCCATATTTCCAAAAACTAAGTTTTTACGGTAACTTGGGTGGTATAATACAGAAGTTCTGGTCCTATTCTATCACCCTACGTGTACGTAATGTTGGCACACCTCCGTATTTATTATTATATTTCATGTCATACTTAGACAAATCGTTGTCCGCACATCGCATAGCGACAAATTTAATCACCCATATTTCCAAAACCTAAGTTTTTACGGTAACTTGGGTGGTATAATACAGAAGTTCTGGTCCTATTTTATCACCCTACGTGTACGTAATGTTGGCGCACCTCCGTATTTATTTTTATTTTTCATGTCAAACTTAGACAAATCGTTGTCCGCACATCGCATAGCGACTAATGTAATCACCCATATTTCCAAAACCTAAGTTTTTACGGTAATTTGGGTGGTATAATACAGAAGTTCTGGTCCTATTCTATCACCCTATGTGTACGTCATGTATCCACAATTCCGTATTTATTTTATATTTTATGTCAAACTTAGGTGGATCACTGTCCACACATCCAAAGCGACTATTTTAATCACCCGTATTTCCGAAAAACCTAAGTTTTTAAGGTAACTTGGGTGGTATAGTACTAAAGTTCTGGACCTATTCTATCATCCTATGTGTACGTCATGTTGGCACACCTCCGTATTTTTTTTATATTTCGTGTCAAACTTCGACAAATCGTTGTCCGCACATCGCATAGCGACTAATTTAATCACCCATATTTCCAAAACCTAAGTTTTTACGGTAACTTGGGTGGTATAATACAGAAGTTCTGGTCCTATTCTATCACCCTATGTGTACTTCATGTATCCACAATTCCGTATTTATTTTTATATTTCATGTCAAACTTAGGTGGATCGCTGTCCACACATCCAAAGCGACTATTTTAATCACCCGTATTTCCAAAACCTAAGTTTTGACGGTAACCTGAGTGGTATAATAATATAGTTCTAATCCTATTCTATCACCCAATGTGTACGTCATGTATCCAAAATTCCGTATTTATTTTTATATTTCATGTCAAACTTAGACAAATCGTTGTCCGCACATCGCATAGCGACTAATTTAATCACCCATATTTCCAAAACCTAAGTTTTTAAGGTAACTTGGGTGGTATAGTACTAAAGTTCTGGTCCTATTCTTTCATCCTATGTGTACGTCATGTTGGCACACTTCCGTATTTATTTTATTTTTCATGTCATACTTTGACAAATCGCTGTCCGCACATCTCAATGCGACTACTTTAATCAGCCATATTTCCAAAACCTAAGTTTTTACGGTAACTTGGGTGGTATAATACAGAAGTTCTGGTTCTATTCTATCACCCTATGTGTACGTCATGTATCCACAATTCCGTATTTATTTTTATATTTCATGTCAAACTTAGACAAATCGCTGTCCGCACATCTCAATGCGACTACTTTAATCAGCCATATTTCCAAAACCTAAGTTTTTACGGTAACTTGGGTGGTATAATACAGAAGTTCTGGTCCTATTCTATCACCCTACGTGTACGTAATGTTGGCACACCTCCGTATTTATTATTATATTTCATGTCATACTTAGACAAATCGTTGTCCGCACATCGCATAGCGACTAATTTAATCACCCATATTTCCAAAACCTAAGTTTTTACGGTAACTTGGGTGGTATAATACAGAAGTTCTGGTCCTATTCTATCACCCTATGTGTACGTCATGTATCCACAATTCCGTATTTATTTTTATATTTCATGTCAAACTTAGACAAATCGCTGTCCGCACATCTCAATGCGACTACTTTAATCAGCCATATTTCCAAAACCTAAGTTTTTACGGTAACTTGGGTGGTATAATACAGAAGTTCTGGTCCTATTCTATCACCCTAAGTGTACGTAATGTTGGCACACCTCCGTATTAATTATTATATTTCATGTCATACTTAGACAAATCGTTGTCCGCACATCGCATAGCGACTAATTTAATCACCCATATTTCCAAATCCTAAGTTTTTAAGGTAACTTAGGTGGTATAGTACTAAAGTTCTGGACCTATTCTATCATCCTATGTGTACGTCATGTTGGCACACCTCCGTATTTTTTTTATATTTTATGTCAAACTTCGACAAATCTCTGTCCGCACATCTCAATGCGACTATATTAATCAGCCATATTTCCAAAACCTAAGTTTTTACGGTAACTTGGGTGGTATAATACAGAAGTTCTGGTCCTATTCTATCACCCTACGTGTACGTAATGTTGGCACACCTCCGTATTTATTATTATATTTCATGTCATACTTAGACAAATCGTTGTCCGCACATCGCATAGCGACAAATTTAATCACCCATATTTCCAAAACCTAAGTTTTTACGGTAACTTGGGTGGTATAATACAGAAGTTCTGGTCCTATTCTATCACCCTACGTGTACGTAATGTTGGCACACCTCCGTATTTATTTTTATATTTCATGTCAAACTTAGACAAATCGTTGTCCGCACATCGCATAGCGACTAATTTAATCACCCATATTTCCAAAACCTAAGTTTTTACGGTAATTTGGGTGGTATAATACATAAGTTCTGGTCCTATTCTATCACCCTATGTGTACGTCATGTATCCACAATTCCGTATTTTTTTATATTTTATGTCAAACTTAGGTGGATCACTGTCCACACATCCAAAGCGACTATTTTAATCACCCGTATTTCCAAAACCTAAGTTTTGACGGTAACCTGAGTGGTATAATGATATAGTTCTAATCCTATTCTATCACCCAATGTGTACGTCATGTATCCAAAATTCCGTATTTATTTTTATATTTCATGTCAAACTTAGACAAATCAAACTAAAGTCGGTTGAGGTGGTTTCGGCTACTTGCCAGCTACTTCAGTTAGCTGAAGATGGCAAGTAGCCGAAACCTAGGTCCAACATTACAACGGACAGTGCGTATGACGGACTACGTTAGTTACTTAGACAAATCGTTGTCCGCACATCGCATAGCGACTAATTTAATCACCCATATTTCCAAAACCTAAGTTTTTAAGGTAACTTGGGTGGTATAATACTAAATTTCAGGACCTATTCTATCATCCTATGTGTACGTCATGTTGGCACACCTCCGTATTTTTTTATATTTCGTGTCAAACTTCGACAAATCGTTGTCCGCACATCGCATAGCGACTAACTTAATCACCCATATTTCCAAAACCTAAGTTTTTACGGTAACTTGGGTGGTATAATACAGAAGTTCTGGTCCTATTCTATCACCCTATGTCTACGTCATGTATCCACAATTCCGTATTTATTTTTATATTTCATGTCAAACTTAGACAAATCGTTGTCCGCACATCGCATAGCGACTAATTTAATCACCCATATTTCCAAAACCTAAGTTTTTAAGGTAACTTGGGTGGTATAGTACTAAAGTTCTAGTCCTATTTTTTCATCCTACGTGTACGTCATGCTGACACACTGCCGTATTTATTTTATATTTTATGTCAAACTTAGGTGGATCGCTGTCCACACATCAAAAGCGACTATTTTAATCACCCGTATTTCCAAAACCTAAGTTTTGACGGTAACCTGAGTGGTATAATAATATAGTTCTAATCCTATTCTATCACCCAATGTGTACGTCATGTATCCAAAATTCCGTATTTATTTTTATATTTCATGTCAAACTTAGACAAATCGTTGTCCGCACCTCGCATAGCGACTAATTTAATCACCCATATTTCCAAACCCTTAGTTTTTAAGGTAACTTGGGTGGTATAATACTAAAGTTCTGGTCCTATTCTTTCATCCTATGTGTACGTCATGTTGGCACACTTCCGTATTTATTTTATTTTTCATGTCATACTTTGACAAATCGCTGTCCGCACATCTCAATGCGACTACTTTAATCAGCCATATTTTCAAAACCTAAGTTTTTACGGTAACTTGGGTGGTATAATAAGGAAGTTCTGGTCCTATTCTATCACCCTATGTGTACGTCATGTATCCACAATTCCGTATTTATTTTTATATTTCATGTCAAACTTAGACAAATCGCTGTCCGCACATCTCAATGCGACTACTTTAATCAGCCATATTTCTAAAACCTAAGTTTTTACGGTAACTTGGGTGGTATAATACAGAAGTTCTGGTCCTATTCTATTACCCTACGTGTACGTAATGTTGGCACACCTCCGTATTTATTATTATATTTCATGTCATACTTAGACAAATCGTTGTCCGCACATCGCATAGCGACTAATTTAATCACCCATATTTCCAAAACCTAAGTTTTTACGGTAACTTGGGTGGTATAATACAGACGTTCTGGTCCTATTCTATTACCCTATGTGTACGTCATGTATCCACAATTCCGTATTTATTTTTATATTTCATGTCAAACTTAGACAAATCGCTGTCCGCACATCTCAATGCGACTAATTTAATCACCCATATTTCCAAAACCTAAGTTTTTACGGTAACTTGGGTGGTATAATACAGAAGTTCTGGTCCTATTCTATCACCCTATGTGTACGTAATGTTGGCACACCTCCGTATTTATTATTATATTTCATGTCAAACTTAAACAAATCGTTGTCCGCACATCGCATAGCGACTAATTTAATCACCCATATTTCCAAAACCTAAGTTTTTAAGGTAACTTGGGTGGTATAATACTAAATTTCAGGACCTATTCTTTCATCCTATGTGTACGTCATGTTGGCACACTTCCGTATTTATTTTATTTTTCATGTCATACTTTGACAAATCGCTGTCCGCACATCTCAATGCGACTACTTTAATCAGCCATATTTCCAAAACCTAAGTTTTTACGGTAACTTGGGTGGTATAATACAGAAGTTCTGGTCCTATTCTATCACCCTACGTGTACGTAATGTTGGCACCCCTCCGTATTTATTTTTATATTTCATGTCAAACTTAGACAAATCGTTGTCCGCACATCGCATAGCGACTAATTTAATCACCCATATTTCCAAAACCTAAGTTTTTACGGTAACTTGGGTGGTATAATACAGAAGTTCTGGTCCTATTCTATCACCCTACGTGTACGTAATGTTGGCACACCTCCGTATTTATTTTTATATTTCATGTCAAACTTAGAGAAATCGTTGTCCGCACATCGCATAGCGACTAATTTAATCACCCATATTTCCAAAACCTAAGTTTTTACGGTAACTTGGGTGGTATAATACAGAAGTTCTGGTCCTATTCTATCACCCTATGTGTACGTCATGTATCCACAATTCCGTATTTATTTTTATATTTCGTGTCAAACTTCGACAAATCTCTGTCCGCACATCTCAATGCGACTACTTTAATCAGCCATATTTCCAAAACCTAAGTTTTTACGGTAACTTGGGTGGTATAATAGAGAAGTTCTGGTCCTATTCTATCACCCTATGTGTACGTAATGTTGGCACACCTCCGTATTTATTTTATATTTTATGTCAAACTTAGGTGGATCACTGTCCACACATCCAAAGCGACTAATTTAATCACCCATATTTCCAAAACCTAAGTTTTTAAGGTAACTTGGGTGGTATAATACTAAATTTCAGGACCTATTCTATCATCCTATGTGTACGTCATGTTGGCACACTTACGTATTTATTTTTATATTTCATGTCAAACTTCGACAAATCGTTGACAGCACATCGCATAGCGACTAATTTAATCACCCATATTTCCAAAACCTAAGTTTTTACGGTAACTTGGGTGGAATAATACAGAAGTTCTGGTCCTATTCTATCATCTTATGTGTTCGTCATGTATCCACAATTCCGTATTTATTTTTATATTTCATGTCAAACGTAGACAAATCGCTGTCCGCACATCTCAATGCGACTACTTTAATCACCCATATTTCCAATACCTAAGTTTTTACGGTAACTTGGGTGGTATAGTACTAAAGTTCTGGACCTATTCTATCATCCTATGTGTACGTCATGTTGGCACACCTCCGTATTTTTTTTATATTACGTGTCAAACTTCGACAAATCTCTGTCCGCACATCTCAATGCGACTACTTTAATCAGCCATATTTCCAAAACCGAAGTTTTTACGGTAACTTGGGTGGTATAATACAGAAGTTCTGGTCCTATTCTATCACCCTACGTGTACGTAATGTTGGCACACCTCCGTATTTATTATTATATTTCATGTCATACTTAGACAAATCGTTGTCCGCACATCGCATAGCGACTAATTTAATCACCCATATTTCCAAAACCTAAGTTTTTAAGGTAACTTGGGTGGTATAATACTTAATTTCAGGACCTATTCTTTCATCCTATGTGTACGTCATGTTGGCACACTTCCGTATTTATTTTATTTTTCATGTCATACTTTGACAAATCGCTGTCCGCACATCTCAATGCGACTACTTTAATCAGCCATATTTCCAAAACCTAAGTTTTTACGGTAACTTGGGTGGTATAATACAGAAGTTCTGGTCCTATTCTATTACCCTACGTGTACGTAATGTAGGCACACCTCCGTATTTATTATTATATTTCATGTCATACTTAGACAAATCGTTGTCCGCACATCGCATAGCGACTAATTTAATCAGCCATATTTCCAAAACCTAAGTTTTTACGGTAACTTGGGTGGTATAGTACTAAGGTTCTGGACCTATTCTATCATCCTATGTGTACGTCATGTTGGCACACCTCCGTATTTTTTTATATTTCGTGTCAAACTTCGACAAATCTCTGTCCGCACATCTCAATGCGACTAATTTAATCACCCATATTTCCAAAACCTAAGTTTTTACGGTAACTTGGGTGGTATAATACAGAAGTTCTGGTCCTATTCTATCACCCTATGTGTACGTCATGTATCCACAATTCCATATATATTTTTATATTTCGTGTCAAACTTCGACAAATCTCTGTCCGCACATCTCAATGCGACTACTTTAATCACCCATATTTCCAAAACCTAAGTTTTTACGGTAACTTGGGTGGTATAATACAGAAGTTCTGGTCCTATTCTATCACCCTACGTGTACGTAATGTTGGCACACCTCCGTATTTATTATTATATTTCATGTCATACTTAGACAAATCGTTGTCCGCACATCGCATAGCGACTAATTTATTCACCCATATTTCCAAAACCTAAGTTTTTAAGGTAACTTGGGTGGTATAGTACTAAAGTTCTGGTCCTATTCTTTCATCCTATGTGTACGTAATGTTGGCACACCTCCGTATTTATTTTATATTTTATGTCAAACTTAGGTGGATCACTGTCCACACATCCAAAGCGACTATTTTAATCACCCGTATTTCCAAAACCTAAGTTTTGACGGTAACCTGAGTGGTATAATAATATAGTTCTAATCCTATTCTATCACCCAATGTGTACGTCATGTATCCAAAATTCCGTATTTATTTTTATATTCCATGTCAAACTTAGACAAATCGTTGTCCGCACATCGCATAGCGACTAATTTAATCACCCATATTTCCAAAACCTAAGTTTTTACGGTAACTTGGGTGGTATAATACAGAAGTTCTGGTCCTATTCTATCACCCTATGTGTACGTCATGTATCCACAATTCCGTATTTATTTTTATATTTCATGTCAAACTTAGACAAATCGCTGTCCGCACTTCGCAAAGCGACTACTTTAACCACCCATATTTCCAAAACCTAAGTTTTTACGGTAACTTGGGTGGTATAGTACTAAAGTTCTGGACCTATTCTATCATCCTATGTGTACGTCATGTTGGCACACCTCCGTATTCTTTTTATATTTCGTGTCAAACTTCGACAAATCTCTGTCCGCACATCTCAATGCGACTAATTTAATCACCCATATTTCCAAAACCTAAGTTTTTACGGTAACTTGGGTGGTATAATACAGAAGTTCTGGTCCTATTCTATCACCCTATGTGTACGTCATGTATCCACAATTCCGTATTTATTTTTATATTTCATGTCAAACTTAGACAAATCGTTGTCCGCACATCGCATAGCGACTAATTTAATTACCCATATTTCCAAAACCTAAGTTTTTACGGTAACTTGGGTGGTATAATACAGAAGTTCTGGTCCTATTCTATCACCCTATGTGTACGTCATGTATCCACAATTCCGTATTTATTTTTATAATTCATGTCAAACTTAGACAAATCCCTGTCCGCACATCTCATTGCGACTACTTTAATCAGCCATATTTCCAAAACCTAAGTTTTTACGGTAACTTGGGTGGTATAATACAGAAGTTCTGGTCCTATTCTATCACCCTATGTGTACGTCATGTATCCACAATTCCGTATTTATTTTTATATTTCATGTCAAACTTAGACAAATCGCTGTCCGCACATCTCAATTCGACTACTTTAATCACCCATATTTCCAAAACCTAAGTTTTTACGGTAACTTGGGTGGTATAACACTAAAGTTCTGGACCTATTCTATCATCCTATGTGTACGTCATGTTGGCACACCTCCGTATTTTTTTTATTTTACGTGTCAAACTTCGACAAATCTCTGTCCGCACATCTCAATGCGACTACTTTAATCAGCCATATTTCCAAAACCGAAGTTTTTACGGTAACTTGGGTGGTATAATACAGAAGTTCTGGTCCTATTCTATCACCCTACGTCTACGTAATGTTGGCACACCTCCGTATTTATTATTATATTTCATGTCAAACTTAGACAAATCGCTGTCCGCACTTCGCAAAGCGACTACTTTAACCACCCATATTTCCAAAACCTAAGTTTTTACGGTAACTTGGGTGGTATAGTACTAAAGTTCTGGACCTATTCTATCATCCTATGTGTACGTCATGTTGGCACACCTCCGTATTCTTTTTATATTTCGTGTCAAACTTCGACAAATCTCTGTCCGCACATCTCAATGCGACTAATTTAATCACCCATGTTTCCAAAACCTAAGTTTTTACGGTAACTTGGGTGGTATAATACAGAAGTTCTGGTCCTATTCTATCACCCTATGTGTACGTCATGTATCCACAATTCCGTATTTATTTTTATATTTCATGTCAAACTTAGACAAATCGTTGTCCGCACATCGCATAGCGACTAATTTAATCACCCATATTTCCAAAACCTAAGTTTTTACGTTAACTTGGGTGGTATAATACTAAATTTCAGGACCTATTCTTTCATCCTATGTGTACGTCATGTTGGTACACTTCCGTATTTATTTTATTTTTCATGTCATACTTTGACAAATCGCTGTCCGCACATCTCAATGCGACTACTTTAATCAGCCATATTTCAAAAACCTAAGTTTTTACGGTAACTTGGGTGGTATAATACAGAAGTTCTGGTCCTATTCTATCGCCCTATGTGTACGTCATGTATCCACAATTCCGTATTTATTATTATATTTCATGTCAAACTTAGACAAATCGTTGTCCGCACATCGCATAGCGACTAATTTAATCACCCATATTTCCAAAACCTAAGTTTTTACGGTAACTTGGGTGGTATAATACAGAAGTTCTGGTCCTATTCTATCACCCTATGTGTACGTCATGTATCCACAATTCCGTATATATTTTTATATTTCATGTCAAACTTAGACAAATCGTTGTCCGCACATCGCATAGCGACTAATTTAATCACCCATATTTCCAAAACCTAAGTTTTTAAGGTAACTTAGGTGGTATAATACTAAATTTCAGGACCTATTCTATCATCCTATGTGTACGTCATGTTGGCACACTTCCGTATTTATTTTTTTTTCATGTCATACTTTGACAAATCGCTGTCCGCACATCTCAATGCGACTACTTTAATCAGCCATATTTCCAAAACCTAAGTTTTTACGGTAACTTGGGTGGTATAATACAGAAGTTCTGGTCCTATTCTATTACCCTACGTGTACGTAATGTTGGCACACCTCCGTATTTATTATTATATTTCATGTCATACTTAGACAAATCGTTGTCCGCACATCGCATAGCGACTAATTTAATCAGCCATATTTCCAAAACCTAAGTTTTTACGGTAACTTGGGTGGTATAGTACTAAAGTTCTGGACCTATTCTATCATCCTATGTGTACGTCATGTTGGCACACCTCCGTATTTTTTTATATTTCGTGTCAAACTTCGACAAATCTCTGTCCGCACATCTCAATGCGACTAATTTAATCACCCATATTTCCAAAACCTAAGTTTTTACGGTAACTTGGGTGGTATAATACAGAAGTTCTGGTCCTATTCTATCACCCTATGTGTACGTCATGTATCCACAATTCCGTATTTATTTTTATATTTCGTGTCAAACTTCGACAAATCTCTGTCCGCACATCTCAATGCGACTACTTTAATCACCCATATTTCCAAAACCTAAGTTTTTACGGTAACTTGGGTGGTATAATACAGAAGTTCTGGTCCTATTCTATCACCCTACGTGTACGTAATGTTGGCACACCTCCGTATTTATTATTATATTTCATGTCATACTTAGACAAATCGTTGTCCGCACATCGCATAGCGACTAATTTATTCACCCATATTTCCAAAACCTAAGTTTTTAAGGTAACTTGGGTGGTATAGTACTAAAGTTCTGGTCCTATTCTTTCATCCTATGTGTACGTAATGTTGGCACACCTCCGTATTTATTTTATATTTTATGTCAAACTTAGGTGGATCACTGTCCACATATCCAAAGCGACTATTTTAATCACCCGTATTTCCAAAACCTAAGTTTTGACGGTAACCTGAGTGGTATAATAATATAGTTCTAATCCTATTCTATCACCCAATGTGTACGTCATGTATCCAAAATTCCGTATTTATTTTTATATTCCATGTCAAACTTAGACAAATCGTTGTCCGCACATCGCATAGCGACTTATTTAATCACCCATATTTCCAAAACCTAAGTTTTTACGGTAACTTGGGTGGTATAATACAGAAGTTCTGGTCCTATTCTATCACCCTATGTGTACGTCATGTATCCATAATTCCGTATTTATTTTTATATTTCATGTCAAACTTAGACAAATCGCTGTCCGCACTTCGCAAAGCGACTACTTTAACCACCCATATTTCCAAAACCTAAGTTTTTACGGTAACTTGGGTGGTATAGTACTAAAGTTCTGGACCTATTCTATCATCCTATGTGTACGTCATGTTGGCACACCTCCGTATTCTTTTTATATTTCGTGTCAAACTTCGACAAATCTCTGTCCGCACATCTCAATGCGACTAATTTAATCAACCATGTTTCCAAAACCTAAGTTTTTACGGTAACTTGGGTGGTATAATACAGAAGTTCTGGTCCTATTCTATCACCCTATGTGTACGTCATGTATCCACAATTCCGTATTTATTTTTATATTTCATGTCAAACTTAGACAAATCGTTGTCCGCACATCGCATAGCGACTAATTTAATCACCCATATTTCCAAAACCTAAGTTTTTACGGTAACTTGGGTGGTATAATACTAAATTTCAGGACCTATTCTTTCATCCTATGTGTACGTCATGTTGGCACACTTCCGTATTTATTTTATTTTTCATGTCATACTTTGACAAATCGCTGTCCGCACATCTCAATGCGACTACTTTAATCAGCCATATTTCAAAAACCTAAGTTTTTACGGTAACTTGGGTGGTATAATACAGAAGTTCTGGTCCTATTCTATCACCCTATGTGTACGTCATGTATCCACAATTCCGTATTTATTATTATATTTCATGTCAAACTTAGACAAATCGTTGTCCGCACATCGCATAGCGACTAATTTAATCACCCATATTTCCAAAACCTAAGTTTTTACGGTAACTTGGGTGGTATAATCCAGAAGTTCTGGTCCTATTCTATCACCCTATGTGTACGTCATGTATCCACAATTCCGTATTTATTTTTATATTTCATGTCAAACTTAGACAAATCGCAGTCCGCACATCTCAATGCGACTACTTTAATCAGCCATATTTCCAAAACCTAAGTTTTTACGGTAACTTGGGTGGTATAGTACTAAAGTTCTGGACCTATTCTATCATCCTATGTGTACGTCATGTTGGCACACCTCCGTATTTTTTTTATATTTCGTGTCAAACTTCGACAAATCTCTGTCCGCACATCTCAATGCGACTAATTTAATCACCCATATTTCCAAAACCTAAGTTTTTACGGTAACTTGGGTGGTATAATACAGAAGTTCTGGTCCTATTCTATCACCCTATGTGTACGTCATGTATCCACAATTCCGTATGTATTTTTATATTTCATGTCAAACTTAGACAAATCGTTGTCCGCACATCGCATAGCGACTAATTTAATCACCCATATTTCCAAAACCTAAGTTTTTAAGGTAACTTGGGTGGTATAATACTAAATTTCAGGACCTATTCTATCATCCTATGTGTACGTCATGTTGGCACACTTCCGAATTTATTTTTTTTTTCATGTCATACTTTGACAAATCGCTGTCCGCACATCTCAATGCGACTACTTTAATCAGCCATATTTCCAAAACCTAAGTTTTTACGGTAACTTGGGTGGTATAATACAGAAGTTCTGGTCCTATTCTATTACCCTACGTGTACGTAATGTTGGCACACCTCCGTATTTATTATTATATTTCATGTCATACTTAGACAAATCGTTGTCCGCACATCGCATAGCGACTAATTTAATCAGCCATATTTCCAAAACCTAAGTTTTTACGGTAACTTGGGTGGTATAGTACTAAAGTTCTGGACCTATTCTATCATCCTATGTGTACGTCATGTTGGCACACCTCCGTATTTTTTTATATTTCGTGTCAAACTTCGACAAATCTCTGTCCGCACATCTCAATGCGACTAATTTAATCACCCATATTTCCAAAACCTAAGTTTTTACGGTAACTTGGGTGGTATAATACAGAAGTTCTGGTCCTATTCTATCACCCTATGTGTACGTCATGTATCCACAATTCCATATATATTTTTATATTTCGTGTCAAACTTCGACAAATCTCTGTCCGCACATCTCAATGCGACTACTTTAATCACCCATATTTCCAAAACCTAAGTTTTTACGGTAACTTGGGTGGTATAATACAGAAGTTCTGGTCCTATTCTATCACCCTACGTGTACGTAATGTTGGCACACCTCCGTATTTATTATTATATTTCATGTCATACTTAGACAAATCGTTGTCCGCACATCGCATAGCGACTAATTTATTCACCCATATTTCCAAAACCTAAGTTTTTAAGGTAACTTGGGTGGTATAGTACTAAAGTTCTGGTCCTATTCTTTCATCCTATGTGTACGTAATGTTGGCACACCTCCGTATTTATTTTATATTTTATGTCAAACTTAGGTGGATCACTGTCCACACATCCAAAGCGACTATTTTAATCACCCGTATTTCCAAAACCTAAGTTTTGACGGTAACCTGAGTGGTATAATAATATAGTTCTAATCCTATTCTATCACCCAATGTGTACGTCATGTATCCAAAATTCCGTATTTATTTTTATATTCCATGTCAAACTTAGACAAATCGTTGTCCGCACATCGCATAGCGACTAATTTAATCACCCATATTTCCAAAACCTAAGTTTTTACGGTAACTTGGGTGGTATAATACAGAAGTTCTGGTCCTATTCTATCACCCTATGTGTACGTCATGTATCCACAATTCCGTATTTATTTTTATATTTCATGTCAAACTTAGACAAATCGCTGTCCGCACTTCGCAAAGCGACTACTTTAACCACCCATATTTCCAAAACCTAAGTTTTTACGGTAACTTGGGTGGTATAGTACTAAAGTTCTGGACCTATTCTATCATCCTATGTGTACGTCATGTTGGCACACCTCCGTATTCTTTTTATATTTCGTGTCAAACTTCGACAAATCTCTGTCCGCACATCTCAATGCGACTAATTTAATCACCCATATTTCCAAAACCTAAGTTTTTACGGTAACTTGGGTGGTATAATACAGAAGTTCTGGTCCTATTCTATCACCCTATGTGTACGTCATGTATCCACAATTCCGTATTTATTTTTATATTTCATGTCAAACTTAGACAAATCGTTGTCCGCACATCGCATAGCGACTAATTTAATTACCCATATTTCCAAAACCTAAGTTTTTACGGTAACTTGGGTGGTATAATACAGAAGTTCTGGTCCTATTCTATCACCCTATGTGTACGTCATGTATCCACAATTCCGTATTTATTTTTATAATTCATGTCAAACTTAGACAAATCCCTGTCCGCACATCTCATTGCGACTACTTTAATCAGCCATATTTCCAAAACCTAAGTTTTTACGGTAACTTGGGTGGTATAATACAGAAGTTCTGGTCCTATTCTATCACCCTATGTGTACGTCATGTATCCACAATTCCGTATTTATTTTTATATTTCATGTCAAACTTAGACAAATCGCTGTCCGCACATCTCAATTCGACTACTTTAATCACCCATATTTCCAAAACCTAAGTTTTTACGGTAACTTGGGTGGTATAGTACTAAAGTTCTGGACCTATTCTATCATCCTATGTGTACGTCATGTTGGCACACCTCCGTATTTTTTTTATTTTACGTGTCAAACTTCGACAAATCTCTGTCCGCACATCTCAATGCGACTACTTTAATCAGCCATATTTCCAAAACCGAAGTTTTTACGGTAACTTGGGTGGTATAATACAGAAGTTCTGGTCCTATTCTATCACCCTACGTGTACGTAATGTTGGCACACCTCCGTATTTATTATTATATTTCATGTCAAACTTAGACAAATCGCTGTCCGCACTTCGCAAAGCGACTACTTTAACCACCCATATTTCCAAAACCTAAGTTTTTACGGTAACTTGGGTGGTATAGTACTAAAGTTCTGGACCTATTCTATCATCCTATGTGTACGTCATGTTGGCACACCTCCGTATTCTTTTTATATTTCGTGTCAAACTTCGACAAATCTCTGTCCGCACATCTCAATGCGACTAATTTAATCACCCATGTTTCCAAAACCTAAGTTTTTACGGTAACTTGGGTGGTATAATACAGAAGTTCTGGTCCTATTCTATCACCCTATGTGTACGTCATGTATCCACAATCCCGTATTTATTTTTATATTTCATGTCAAACTTAGACAAATCGTTGTCCGCACATCGCATAGCGACTAATTTAATCACCCATATTTCCAAAACCTAAGTTTTTACGTTAACTTGGGTGGTATAATACTAAATTTCAGGACCTATTCTTTCATCCTATGTGTACGTCATGTTGGTACACTTCCGTATTTATTTTATTTTTCATGTCATACTTTGACAAATCGCTGTCCGCACATCTCAATGCGACTACTTTAATCAGCCATATTTCAAAAACCTAAGTTTTTACGGTAACTTGGGTGGTATCATACAGAAGTTCTGGTCCTATTCTATCACCCTATGTGTACGTCATGTATCCACAATTCCGTATTTATTATTATATTTCATGTCAAACTTAGACAAATCGTTGTCCGCACATCGCATAGCGACTAATTTAATCACCCATATTTCCAAAACCTAAGTTTTTACGGTAACTTGGGTGGTATAATACAGAAGTTCTGGTCCTATTCTATCACCCTATGTGTACGTCATGTATCCACAATTCCGTATTTATTTTTATATTTCATGTCAAACTTAGACAAATCGCAGTCCGCACATCTCAATGCGACTACTTTAATCAGCCATATTTCCAAAACCTAAGTTTTTACGGTAACTTGGGTGGTATAGTACTAAAGTTCTGGACCTATTCTATCATCCTATGTGTACGTCATGTTGGCACACCTCCGTATTTTTCTTATATTTCGTGTCAAACTTCGACAAATCTCTGTCCGCACATCTCAATGCGACTAATTTAATCACCCATATTTCCAAAACCTAAGTTTTTACGGTAACTTGGGTGGTATAATACAGAAGTTCTGGTCCTATTCTATCACCCTATGTGTACGTCATGTATCCACAATTCCGTATATATTTTTATATTTCATGTCAAACTTAGACAAATCGTTGTCCGCACATCGCATAGCGACTAATTTAATCACCCATATTTCCAAAACCTAAGTTTTTAAGGTAACTTGGGTGGTATAATACTAAATTTCAGGACCTATTCTATCATCCTATGTGTACGTCATGTTGGCACACTTCCGTATTTATTTTTTTTTCATGTCATACTTTGACAAATCGCTGTCCGCACATCTCAATGCGACTACTTTAATCAGCCATATTTCCAAAACCTAAGTTTTTACGGTAACTTGGGTGGTATAATACAGAAGTTCTGGTCCTATTCTATTACCCTACGTGTACGTAATGTTGGCACACCTCCGTATTTATTATTATATTTCATGTCATACTTAGACAAATCGTTGTCCGCACATCGCATAGCGACTACTTTAATCAGCCATATTTCCAAAACCTAAGTTTTTACGGTAACTTGGGTGGTATAGTACTAAAGTTCTGGACCTATTCTATCATCCTATGTGTACGTCATGTTGGCACACCTCCGTATTTTTTTATATTTCGTGTCAAACTTCGACAAATCTCTGTCCGCACATCTCAATGCGACTAATTTAATCACCCATATTTCCAAAACCTAAGTTTTTACGGTAACTTGGGTGGTATAATACAGAAGTTCTGGTCCTATTCTATCACCCTATGTGTACGTCATGTATCCACAATTCCGTATTTATTTTTATATTTCGTGTCAAACTTCGACAAATCTCTGTCCGCACATCTCAATGCGACTACTTTAATCACCCATATTTCCAAAACCTAAGTTTTTACGGTAACTTGGGTGGTATAATACAGAAGTTCTGGTCCTATTCTATCACCCTACGTGTACGTAATGTTGGCACACCTCCGTATTTATTATTATATTTCATGTCATACTTAGACAAATCGTTGTCCGCACATCGCATAGCAACTAATTTATTCACCCATATTTCCAAAACCTAAGTTTTTAAGGTAACTTGGGTGGTATAGTACTAAAGTTCTGGTCCTATTCTTTCATCCTATGTGTACGTAATGTTGGCACACCTCCGTATTTATTTTATATTTTATGTCAAACTTAGGTGGATCACTGTCCACATATCCAAAGCGACTATTTTAATCACCCGTATTTCCAAAACCTAAGTTTTGACGGTACCTGAGTGGTATAATAATATAGTTCTAATCCTATTCTATCACCCAATGTGTACGTCATGTATCCAAAATTCCGTATTTATTTTTATATTCCATGTCAAACTTAGACAAATCGTTGTCCGCACATCGCATAGCGACTTATTTAATAACCCATATTTCCAAAACCTAAGTTTTTACGGTAACTTGGGTGGTATAATACAGAAGTTCTGGTCCTATTCTATCACCCTATGTGTACGTCATGTATCCACAATTCCGTATTTATTTTTATATTTCATGTCAAACTTAGACAAATCGCTGTCCGCACTTCGCAAAGCGACTACTTTAACCACCCATATTTCCAAAACCTAAGTTTTTACGGTAACTTGGGTGGTATAGTACTAAAGTTCTGGACCTATTCTATCATCCTATGTGTACGTCATGTTGGCACACCTCCGTATTCTTTTTATATTTCGTGTCAAACTTCGACAAATCTCTGTCCGCACATCTCAATGCGACTAATTTAATCACCCATGTTTCCAAAACCTAAGTTTTTACGGTAACTTGGGTGGTATAATACAGAAGTTCTGGTCCTATTCTATCACCCTATGTGTACGTCATGTATCCACAATTCCGTATTTATTTTTATATTTCATGTCAAACTTAGACAAATCGTTGTCCGCACATCGCATAGCGACTAATTTAATCACCCATATTTCCAAAACCTAAGTTTTTACGGTAACTTGGGTGGTATAATACTAAATTTCAGGACCTATTCTTTCATCCTATGTGTACGTCATGTTGGCACACTTCCGTATTTATTTTATTTTTCATGTCATACTTTGACAAATCGCTGTCCGCACATCTCAATGCGACTACTTTAATCAGCCATATTTCAAAAACCTAAGTTTTTACGGTAACTTGGGTGGTATAATACAGAAGTTCTGGTCCTATTCTATCACCATATGTGTACGTCATGTATCCACAATTCCGTATTTATTATTATATTTCATGTCAAACTTCGACAAATCGTTGTCCGCACATCGCATAGCGACTAATTTAATCACCCATATTTCCAAAACCTAAGTTTTTACGGTAACTTGGGTGGTATAATCCAGAAGTTCTGGTCCTATTCTATCACCCTATGTGTACGTCATGTATCCACAATTCCGTATTTATTTTTATATTTCATGTCAAACTTAGACAAATCGCAGTCCGCACATCTCAATGCGACTACTTTAATCAGCCATATTTCCAAAACCTAAGTTTTTACGGTAACTTGGGTGGTATAGTACTAAAGTTCTGGACCTATTCTATCATCCTATGTGTACGTCATGTTGGCACACCTCCGTATTTTTTTTATATTTCGTGTCAAACTTCGACAAATCTCTGTCCGCACATCTCAATGCGACTAATTTAATCACCCATATTTCCAAAACCTAAGTTTTTACGGTAACTTGGGTGGTATAATACAGAAGTTCTGGTCCTATTCTATCACCCTATGTGTACGTCATGTATCCACAATTCCGTATATATTTTTATATTTCATGTCAAACTTAGACAAATCGTTGTCCGCACATCGCATAGCGACTAATTTAATCACCTATATTTCCAAAACCTAAGTTTTTAAGGTAACTTGGGTGGTATAATACTAAATTTCAGGACCTATTCTATCATCCTATGTGTACGTCATGTTGGCACACTTCCGAATTTATTTTTTTTTTTCATGTCATACTTTGACAAATCGCTGTCCGCACATCTCAATGCGACTACTTTAATCAGCCATATTTCCAAAACCTAAGTTTTTACGGTAACTTGGGTGGTATAATACAGAAGTTCTGGTCCTATTCTATTACCCTACGTGTACGTAATGTTGGCACACCTCCGTATTTATTATTATATTTCATGTCATACTTAGACAAATCCTTGTCCGCACATCGCATAGCGACTAATTTAATCAGCCATATTTCCAAAACCTAAGTTTTTACGGTAACTTGGGTGGTATAGTACTAAAGTTCTGGACCTATTCTATCATCCTATGTGTACGTCATGTTGGCACACCTCCGTATTTTTTTATATTTCGTGTCAAACTTCGACAAATCTCTGTCCGCACATCTCAATGCGACTAAGTTAATCACCCATATTTCCAAAACCTAAGTTTTTACGGTAACTTGGGTGGTATAATACAGAAGTTCTGGTCCTATTCTATTACCCTACGTGTACGTAATGTTGGCACACCTCCGTATTTATTATTATATTTCATGTCATACTTAGACAAATCGTTGACCGCACATCGCATAGCGACTAATTTAATCACCCATATTTCCAAAACCTAAGTTTTTAAGGTAACTTGGGTGGTATAGTACTAAAGTTCTGGTCCTATTCTTTCATCCTATGTGTACGTAATGTTGGCACACCTCCGTATTTATTTTATATTTTATGTCAAACTTAGGTGGATCACTGTCCACACATCCAAAGCGACTATTTTAATCACCCGTATTTCCAAAACCTAAGTTTTGACGGTAACCTGAGTGGTATAATAATATAGTTCTAATCCTATTCTATCACCCAATGTGTACGTCATGTATCCAAAATTCCGTATTTATTTTTATATTCCATGTCAAACTTAGACAAATCGTTGTCCGCACATCGCATAGCGACTAATTTAATCACCCATATTTCCAAAACCTAAGTTTTTACGGTAACTTGGGTGGTATAATACAGAAGTTCTGGTCCTATTCTATCACCCTATGTGTACGTCATGTATCCACAATTCCGTATTTATTTTTATATTTCATGTCAAACTTAGACAAATCGCTGTCCGCACTTCGCAAAGCGACTACTTTAACCACCCATATTTCCAAAACCTAAGTTTTTACGGTAACTTGGGTGGTATAGTACTAAAGTTCTGGACCTATTCTATCATCCTATGTGTACGTCATGTTGGCACACCTCCGTATTCTTTTTATATTTCGTGTCAAACTTCGACAAATCTCTGTCCGCACATCTCAGACCGACTAATTTAATCACCCATATTTCCAAAACCTAAGTTTTTACGGTAACTTGGGTGGTATAATACAGAAGTTCTGGTCATATTCTATCACCCTATGTGTACGTCATGTATCCACAATTCCGTATTTATTTTTATATTTCATGTCAAACTTAGACAAATCGTTGTCCGCACATCGCATAGCGACTAATTTAATCACCCATATTTCCAAAACCTAAGTTTTTAAGGTAACTTGGGTGGTATAATACTAAATTTCAGGACCTATTCTATCATCCTATGTGTACGTCATGTTGGCACACTTCCGTATTTATTTTATTTTTCATGTCATACTTTGAGAAATCGCTGTCCGCACATCTCAATGCGACTACTTTAATCAGCCATATTTCAAAAACCTAAGTTTTTACGGTAACTTGGGTGGTATAATACAGAGGTTCTGGTCCTATTTCATCACCCTACGTGTACGTCATGCTTACACACTGCCGTATTTATTTTATATTTTATGTCAAACTTAGGTGGATCACTGTCCACACATCCAAAGCGTCTATTTTAATCACCCGTATTTCCAAAACCTAAGTTTTTAAGGTAATTCGGGTGGTATAGTACTAAAGTTCTGGACCTATTCTATCATCCTATGTGTACGTCATGTTGGCACACCTCCGTATTTTTTTTATATTTCGTGTCAAACTTCGACAAATCTCTGTCCGCACATCTCAATGCGACTACTTTAATCAGCCATATTTCCAAAACCTAAGTTTTTACGGTAACTTGGGTGGTATAATACAGAAGTTCTGGTCCTATTCTATCACTCTACGTGTACGTCATGTATCCACAATTCCGTATATATTTTTATATTTCATGTCAAACTTAGACAAATCGTTGTCCGCACATCGCATAGCGACTAATTTAATCACCCATATTTCCAAAACCTAAGTTTTTAAGGTAACTTGGGTGGTATAATACTAAATTTCAGGACCTATTCTATCATCCTATGTGTACGTCATGTTGGCACACTTCCGTATTTATTTTATTTTTCATGTCATATTTTGACAAATCGCTGTCCGCACATCTCAATGCGACTACTTTAATCAGCCATATTTCCAAAACCTAAGTTTTTACGGTAACTTGGGTGGTATAATACAGAAGTTCTGGTCCTATTCTATCACACTACGTGTACGTAATGTTGGCACACCTCCGTATTTATTATTATATTTCATGTCATACTTAGACAAATCGTTGTCTGCACATCGCATAGCGACTAATTTAATCGCCCATATTTCCAAAACCTAAGTTTTTAAGGTAACTTGGGTGGTATAATACTAAATTTCAGGACCTTATCATCCTATGTGTACGTCATGTTGGCACACTTCCGTATTTATTTTATTGTTCATGTCATACTTTGAGAAATCGCTGTCCGCACATCTCAATGCGACTACTTTAATCAGCCATATTTCCAAAACCTAAGTTTTTACGGTAACTTGGGTGGTATAATACAGAAGTTCTGGTCCTATTTCATCACCCTACGTGTACGTCATGCTGACACACTGCCGTATTTATTTTATATTTTATGTCAAACTTAGGTGGATCACTGTCCACACATCCAAAGCGACTATTTTAATCACCCGTATTTCCAAAACCTAAGTTTTTAAGGTAACTTGGGGGGTATAGTACTAAAGTTCTGGACCTATTCTATCATCCTATGTGTACGTCATGTTGGCACACCTCCGTATTTTTTTTATATTTCGTGTCAAACTTCGACAAATCTCTGTCCGCACATCTCAATGCGACTACTTTAATCAGCCATATTTCCAAAACCTAAGTTTTTATGGTAACTTGGGTGGTATAATACAGAAGTTCTGGTCCTATTCTATAACGCTATGTGTACGTCATGTATCCACAATTCCGTATTTATTTTTATATTTCATGTCAAACTTAGACAAATCGTTGTCCGCACATCGCATAGCGACTAATTTAATCACCCATATTTCCAAAACCTAAGTTTTTAAGGTAACTTGAGTGGTATAGTACTAAAGTTCTGGTCCTATTCTTTCATCCTACGTGTACGTCATGCTGACACACTGCCATATTTATTTTATATTTTATGTCAAACTTTGACAAATCGCTGTCCGCACATCTTAATGCGACTACTTTAATCAGCCATATTTCCAAAACCTAATTTTTTACGGTAACTTGGGTGGTATAATACAGAAGTTCTGGTCCTATTCTATCACCCTATGTGTACGTCATGTATCCACAATTCCGTATTTATTTTAATTTTTCATGTCAAACTTAGACAAATCGTTGTCCGCACATCGCATAGCGACTAATTTAATCACCCATATTTCCAAAACCTAAGTTTTTAAGGTAACTTGGGTGGTATAATACTAAATTTCAGGACCTATTCTATCATCCTATGTGTACGTCATGTTGGCACACTTCCGTATTTATTTTATTTTTCATGTCATGCTTTGACAAATCGCTGTCCGCACATCTCAATGCGACTACATTAATCAGCCATATTTCCAAAACCTAAGTTTTTACGGTAACTTGGGTGGTATAATACAGAAGTTCTGGTCCTATTCTATCACCCTACGTGTACGCCATGTATCCACAATTCCGTATTTATTTTTATATTTCATGTCAAACTTAGACAAATCGTTATCCGCACATCGCATAGCGACTAATTTAATCACCCATATTTCCAAAACCTAAGTTTTTAAGGTAACTTGGGTGGTATAATACTAAATTTCAGGACCTATTCTATCATCCTATGTGTACGTCATGTTGGCACACTTCCGTATTTATTTTATTTTTCATGTCATACTTTGACAAATCGCTGTCCGCACATCTCAATGCGACTACTTTAATCAGCCATATTTCCAAAACCCAAGTTTTTACGGTAACTTGGTTGGTATAATACAGAAGTTCTGGTCCTATTTCATCACCCTACGTGTACGTCATGCTGACACACTGCCGTATTTATTTTATATTTTATGTCAAACTTAGGTGGATCACTGTCTACACATCCAAAGCGACTATTTTAATCACCCGTATTTCCAAAACCTAAGTTTTTAAGGTAACTTGGGGGGTATAGTACTAAAGTTCTGGACCTATTCTATCATCCTATGTGTACGTCATATTGGCACACCTCCGTATTTTTTTTATATTTCGTGTCAAACTTCGACAAATCCCTGTCCGCACATCTCAATGCGACTACTTTAATCAGCCATATTTCCAAAACCTAAGTTTTTACGGTAACTTGGGTGGTATAATACAGAAGTTCTGGTCCTATTCTATCACACTACGTGTACGTAATGTTGGCACACCTCCGTATTTATTATTATATTTCATGTCATACTTAGACAAATCGTTGTCTGCACATCGCATAGCGACTAATTTAATCGCCCATATTTCCAAAACCTAAGTTTTTAAGGTAACTTGGGTGGTATAATACTAAATTTCAGGACCTTATCATCCTATGTGTACGTCATGTTGGCACACTTCCGTATTTATTTTATTGTTCATGTCATACTTTGAGAAATCGCTGTCCGCACATCTCAATGCGACTACTTTAATCAGCCATATTTCCAAAACCTAAGTTTTTACGGTAACTTGGGTGGTATAATACAGAAGTTCTGGTCCTATTTCATCACCCTACGTGTACGTCATGCTGACACACAGCCGTATTTATTTTATATTTTATGTCAAACTTAGGTGGATCACTGTCCACACATCCAAAGCGACTATTTTAATCACCCGTATTTCCAAAACCTAAGTTTTTAAGGTAACTTGGGGGGTATAGTACTAAAGTTCTGGACCTATTCTATCATCCTATGTGTACGTCATGTTGGCACACCTCCGTATTTTTTTTTATATTTCGTGTCAAACTTCGACAAATCTCTGTCCGCACATCTCAATGCGACTACTTTAATCAGCCATATTTCCAAAACCTAAGTTTTTATGGTAACTTGGGTGGTATAATACAGAAGTTCTGGTCCTATTCTATAACGCTATGTGTACGTCATGTATCCACAATTCCGTATTTATTTTTATATTTCATGTCAAACTTAGACAAATCGTTGTCCGCACATCGCATAGCGACTAATTTAATCACCCATATTTCCAAAACCTAAGTTTTTAAGGTAACTTGAGTGGTATAGTACTAAAGTTCTGGTCCTATTCTTTCATCCTACGTGTACGTCATGCTGACACACTGCCATATTTATTTTATATTTTATGTCAAACTTTGACAAATCGCTGTCCGCACATCTTAATGCGACTACTTTAATCAGCCATATTTCCAAAACCTAATTTTTTACGGTAACTTGGGTGGTATAATACAGAAGTTCTGGTCCTATTCTATCACCCTATGTGTACGTCATGTATCCACAATTCCGTATTTATTTTAATTTTTCATGTCAAACTTAGACAAATCGATGTCCGCACATCGCATAGCGACTAATTTAATCACCCATATTTCCAAAACCTAAGTTTTTAAGGTAACTTGGGTGGTATAATACTAAATTTCAGGACCTATTCTATCATCCTATGTGTACGTCATGTTGGCACACTTCCGTATTTATTTTATTTTTCATGTCATGCTTTGACAAATCGCTGTCCGCACATCTCAATGCGACTACATTAATCAGCCATATTTCCAAAACCTAAGTTTTTACGGTAACTTGGGTGGTATAATACAGAAGTTCTGGTCCTATTCTATCACCCTACGTGTACGCCATGTATCCACAATTCCGTATTTATTTTTATATTTCATGTCAAACTTAGACAAATCGTTATCCGCACATCGCATAGCGACTAATTTAATCACCCATATTTCCAAAACCTAAGTTTTTAAGGTAACTTGGGTGGTATAATACTAAATTTCAGGACCTATTCTATCATCCTATGTGTACGTCATGTTGGCACACTTCCGTATTTATTTTATTTTTCATGTCATACTTTGACAAATCGCTGTCCGCACATCTCAATGCGACTACTTTAATCAGCCATATTTCCAAAACCCAAGTTTTTACGGTAACTTGGTTGGTATAATACAGAAGTTCTGGTCCTATTTCATCACCCTACGTGTACGTCATGCTGACACACTGCCGTATTTATTTTATATTTTATGTCAAACTTAGGTGGATCACTGTCTACACATCCAAAGCGACTATTTTAATCACCCGTATTTCCAAAACCTAAGTTTTTAAGGTAACTTGGGGGGTATAGTACTAAAGTTCTGGACCTATTCTATCATCCTATGTGTACGTCATATTGGCACACCTCCGTATTTTTTTTATATTTCGTGTCAAACTTCGACAAATCCCTGTCCGCACATCTCAATGCGACTACTTTAATCAGCCATATTTCCAAAACCTAAGTTTTTACGGTAACTTGGGTGGTATAATACAGAAGTTCTGGTCCTATTCTATCACACTACGTGTACGTAATGTTGGCACACCTCCGTATTTATTATTATATTTCATGTCATACTTAGACAAATCGTTGTCTGCACATCGCATAGCGACTAATTTAATCGCCCATATTTCCAAAACCTAAGTTTTTAAGGTAACTTGGGTGGTATAATACTAAATTTCAGGACCTTATCATCCTATGTGTACGTCATGTTGGCACACTTCCGTATTTATTTTATTGTTCATGTCATACTTTGAGAAATCGCTGTCCGCACATCTCAATGCGACTACTTTAATCAGCCATATTTCCAAAACCTAAGTTTTTACGGTAACTTGGGTGGTATAATACAGAAGTTCTGGTCCTATTTCATCACCCTACGTGTACGTCATGCTGACACACTGCCGTATTTATTTTATATTTTATGTCAAACTTAGGTGGATCACTGTCCACACATCCAAAGCGACTATTTTAATCACCCGTATTTCCAAAACCTAAGTTTTTAAGGTAACTTGGGGGGTATAGTACTAAAGTTCTGGACCTATTCTATCATCCTATGTGTACGTCATGTTGGCACACCTCCGTATTTTTTTTATATTTCGTGTCAAACTTCGACAAATCTCTGTCCGCACATCTCAATGCGACTACTTTAATCAGCCATATTTCCAAAACCTAAGTTTTTATGGTAACTTGGGTGGTATAATACAGAAGTTCTGGTCCTATTCTATAACGCTATGTGTACGTCATGTATCCACAATTCCGTATTTATTTTTATATTTCATGTCAAACTTAGACAAATCGTTGTCCGCACATCGCATAGCGACTAATTTAATCACCCATATTTCCAAAACCTAAGTTTTTAAGGTAACTTGAGTGGTATAGTACTAAAGTTCTGGTCCTATTCTTTCATCCTACGTGTACGTCATGCTGACACACTGCCATATTTATTTTATATTTTATGTCAAACTTTGACAAATCGCTGTCCGCACATCTTAATGCGACTACTTTAATCAGCCATATTTCCAAAACCTAAGTTTTTACGGTAACTTGGGTGGTATAATACAGAAGTTCTGGTCCTATTCTATCACCCTATGTGTACGTCATGTATCCACAATTCCGTATTTATTTTAATATTTCATGTCAAACTTAGACAAATCGTTGTCCGCACATCGCATAGCGACTAATTTAATCACCCATATTTCCAAAACCTAAGTTTTTAAGGTAACTTGGGTGGTATAATACTAAATTTCAGGACCTATTCTATCATCCTATGTGTACGTCATGTTGGCACACGTCCGTATTTATTTTATTTTTCATGTCATGCTTTGACAAATCGCTGTCCGCACATCTCAATGCGACTACATTAATCAGCCATATTTCCAAAACCTAAGTTTTTACGGTAACTTGGGTGGTATAATACAGAAGTTCTGGTCCTATTCTATCACCCTACGTGTACGCCATGTATCCACAATTCCGTATTTATTTTTATATTTCATGTCAAACTTAGACAAATCGTTATCCGCACATCGCATAGCGACTAATTTAATCACCCATATTTCCAAAACCTAAGTTTTTAAGGTAACTTGGGTGGTATAATACTAAATTTCAGGACCTATTCTATCATCCTATGTGTACGTCATGTTGGCACACTTCCGTATTTATTTTATTTTTCATGTCATACTTTGACAAATCGCTGTCCGCACATCTCAATGCGACTACTTTAATCAGCCATATTTCCAAAACCTAAGTTTTTACGGTAACTTGGGTGGTATAATACAGAAGTTCTGGTCCTATTCTATCACCCTATGTGTACGCCATGTATCCACAATTCCGTATTTATTTTAATATTTAATGTCAACCTTAGACAAATCGTTGTCCGCACATCGCATAGCGACTAATTTAATCACCCATATTTCCAAAACCTAAGTTTTTAAGGTAACTTGGGTGGTTTAGTACTAAAGTTCTGGTCCTATTCTTTCATCCTACGTGTAAGTCATGCTGACACACCTCCGTATTTATTTTATATTTTATGTCAAACTTAGGTGGATCGCTGTCCAGACATCCAAAGCGACTATTTTAATCACCCGTATTTCCAAAACCTAAGTTTTTACGGTAACTTGGGTGGTATAATACAGAAGTTCTGGTCCTATTCTATCACCCTACGTGTACGTAATGTTGGCACACCTCCGTATTTATTATTATATTTCATGTCATACTTAGACAAATCGTTGTCCGCACATCGCATAGCGACTAATTTAATCACCCATATTTCCAAAACCTAAGTTTTTAAGGTAATTTGGGTGGTATAATACTAAATTTCAGGACCTATTCTATCATCCTATGTGTACGTCATGTTGGCACACTTCCGTATTTATTTTATTTTTCATGTCTCACTTTGACAAATCGCTGTCCGCACATCTAAATGCGACTACTTTAATCAGCCATATTTCCAAAACCCAAGTTTTTACGGTAACTTGGTTGGTATAATACAGAAGTTCTGGTCCTATTTCATCACCCTACGTGTACGTCATGCTGACACACTGCCGTATTTATTTTATATTTTATGTCAAACTTAGGTGGATCACTGTCCACACATCCAAAGCGACTATTTTAATCACCCGTATTTCCAAAACCTAAGTTTTTAAGGTAATTTGGGTGGTATAGTACTAAAGTTCTGGACCTATTCTATCATCCTATGTGTACGTCATGTTGGCACACCTCCGTATTTTTTTTATATTTCGTGTCAAACTTCGACAAATCTCTGTCCGCACATCTCAATGCGACTACTTTAATCAGCCATATTTCCAAAACCTAAGTTTTTACGGTAACTTGGGTGGTATAATACAGAAGTTCTAGTCCTATTCTATCACTCTACGTGTACGTAATGTTGGCACACCTCCGTATTTATTATTATATTTCATGTCATACTTAGACAAATCGTTGTCTGCACATCGCATAGCGACTAATTTAATCGCCCATATTTCCAAAACCTAAGTTTTTAAGGTAACTTGGGTGGTATAATACTAAATTTCAGGACCTTATCATCCTATGTGTACGTCATGTTGGCACACTTCCGTATTTATTTTATTTTTCATGTCATACTTTGAGAAATCGCTGTCCGCACATCTCAATGCGACTACTTTAATCAGCCATATTTCCAAAACCTAAGTTTTTACGGTAACTTGGGTGGTATAATACAGAAGTTCTGGTCCTATTTCATCACCCTACGTGTACGTCATGCTGACACACTGCCGTATTTATTTTATATTTTATGTCAAACTTAGGTGGATCACTGTCCACACATCCAAAGCGACTATTTTAATCACCCGTATTTCCAAAACCTAAGTTTTTAAGGTAACTTGGGGGGTATAGTACTAAAGTTCTGGACCTATTCTATCATCCTATGTGTACGTCATGTTGGCACACCTCCGTATTTTTTTTATATTTCGTGTCAAACTTCGACAAATCTCTGTCCGCACATCTCAATGCGACTACTTTAATCAGCCATATTTCCAAAACCTAAGTTTTTATGGTAACTTGGGTGGTATAATACAGAAGTTCTGGTCCTATTCTATAACGCTATGTGTACGTCATGTATCCACAATTCCGTATTTATTTTTATATTTCATGTCAAACTTAGACAAATCGTTGTCCGCACATCGCATAGCGACTAATTTAATCACCCATATTTCCAAAACCTAAGTTTTTAAGGTAACTTGGGTGGTATAGTACTAAAGTTCTGGTCCTATTCTTTCATCCTACGTGTACGTCATGCTGACACACTGCCGTATTTATTTTATATTTTATGTCAAACTTTGACAAATCGCTGTCCGCACATCTTAATGCGACTACTTTAATCAGCCATATTTCCAAAACCTAAGTTTTTACGGTAACTTGGGGAGTATAATACAGAAGTTCTGGTCCTATTCTATCACCCTATGTGTACGTCATGTATCCACAATTCCGTATTTATTTTAATATTTCATGTCAGACAAATCGTTGTCCGCACATCGCATAACGACTAATTTAATCACCCATATTTCCAAAACCTAAGTTTTTAAGGTAACTTGGGTGGTATAATACTAAATTTCAGGACCTATTCTATCATCCTATGTGTACGTCATGTTGGCACACTTCCGTATTTATTTTATTTTTCATGTCATGCTTTGACAAATCGCTGTCCGCACATCTCAATGCGACTACTTTAATCAGCCATATTTCCAAAACCTAAGTTTTTACGGTAACTTGGGTGGTATAATACAGAAGTTCTGGTCCTATTCTATCACCCTACGTGTACGCCATGTATCCACAATTCCGTATTTATTTTAATATTTCATGTCAAACTTAGACAAATCGTTGTCCGCACATCGCATAGCGACTAATTTAATCACCCATATTTCCAAAACCTAAGTTTTTAAGGTAACTTGGGTGGTTTAGTACTAAAGTTCTGGTCCTATTCTTTCATCCTACGTGTACGTCATGCTGACACACTTCCGTATTTATTTTATATTTTATGTCAAACTTAGGTGGATCGCTGTCCAGACATCAAAAGCGACTATTTTAATCACCCGTATTTCCAAAACCTAAGTTTTTACGGTAACTTGGGTGGTATAATACAGAAGTTCTGGTCCTATTCTATCACCCTACGTGTACGTAATGTTGGCACACCTCCGTATTTATTATTATATTTCATGTCATACTTAGACAAATCGTTGTCCGCACATCGCATAGCGACTAATTTAATCACCCATATTTCCAAAACCTACGTTTTTAAGGTAATTTGGGTGGTATAATACTAAATTTCAGGACCTATTCTATCATCCTATGTGTACGTCATGTTGGCACACTTCCGTATTTATTTTATTTTTCATGTCATACTTTGACAAATCGCTGTCCGCACATCTAAATGCGACTACTTTAATCAGCCATATTTCCAAAACCTAAGTTTTTACGGTAACTTGGTTGGTATAATACAGAAGTTCTGGTCCTATTTCATCACCCTACGTGTACGTCATGCTGACACACTGCCGTATTTATTTTATATTTTATGTCAAACTTAGGTGGATCACTGTCTAGACATCCAAAGCGACTATTTTAATCACCCGTATTTCCAAAACCTAAGTTTTTAAGGTAACTTGGGTGGTATAGTACTAAAGTTCTGGACCTATTCTATCATCCTATGTGTACGTCATGTTGGCTAACCTCCGTATTTTCTTTATATTTCGTGTCAAACTTCGACAAATCGTTGTCCGCACATCGCATAGCGACTAATTTAATCACCCATATTTCCAAAACCTAAGTTTTTACGGTAACTTGGGTGGTATAATACAGAAGTTCTGGTCCTATTCTATCATCCTATGTGTATGTCATGTATCCACAATTCCGTATTTATTTTTATATTTCATGGCAAACTTAGACAAATCGTTGTCCGCACATCGCATAGCGACTAATTTAATCACCCATATGTCCAAAACCTAAGTTTTTAAGGTAACGTTGGTGGTATAATACTAAATTTCAGGACCTATTCTATCATCCTATGTGTACGTCATGTTGGCACACTTCCGTATTTATTTTATTTTTCATGTCATACTTTGACAAATCGATGTCCGCACATCTCAATGCGACTACTTTAATCAGCCATATTTCCAAAACCTAAGTTTTTACGGTAACTTGGGTGGTATAATACAGAATTTCTGGTCCTATTCTATCACCCTACGTGTACGTCATGTATCCACAATTCCGTATTTTTTTATATTTCATGTCAAACTTAGACAAATCGTTGTCCGCACATCGCATAGCGACTAATTTAATCACCCATATTTCCAAAACCTAAGTTTTTAAGGTAACTTGGGTGGTATAATACTAAATTTCAGGACCTATTCTATCATCCTATGTGTACGTCATGTTGGCACACTTCCGTATTTATTTTATTTTTCATGTCATACTTTGACAAATCGCTGTCCGCACATCTCAATGCGACTACTTTAATCAGCCGTATTTCCAAAACCTAAGTTTTTACGGTAACTTGGGTGGTATAATACAGAAGTTCTGGTCCTATTCTATCACCCTATGTGTACGCCATGTATCCACAATTCCGTATTTATTTTAATATTTCATGTCAAACTTAGACAAATCGTTGTCCGCACATCGCATAGCGACTAATTTAATCACCCATATTTCCAAAACCTAAGTTTTTAAGGTAACAAGGGTGGTTTAGTACTAAAGTTCTGGTCCTATTCTTTCATCCTACGTGTATGTCATGCTGACACACTTCCGTATTTATTTTATATTTTATGTCAAACTTAGGTGGATCACTGTCTACACATCCAAAGCGACTATTTTAATCACCCGTATTTCCAAAACCTAAGTTTTTAAGGTAACTTGGGTGGTATAGTACTAAAGTTCTGGACCTATTCTATCATCCTATGTGTACGTCATGTTGGCTCACCTCCGTATTTTCTTTATATTTCGTGTCAAACTTCGACAAATCGTTGTCCGCACATCGCATAGCGACTAATTTAATCACCCATATTTCCAAAACCTAAGTTTTTACGGTAACTTGGGTGGTATAATACAGAAGTTCTGGTCCTATTCTATCACCCTATGTGTACGTCATGTATCCACAATTCCGTATTTATTTTTATATTTCATGGCAAACTTAGACAAATCGTTGTCCGCACATCGCATAGCGACTAATTTAATCACCCATATTTCCAAAACCTAAGTTTTTAAGGTAACGTTGGTGGTATAATACTAAATTTCAGGACCTATTCTATCATCCTATGTGTACGTCATGTTGGCACACTTCCGTATTTATTTTATTTTTCATGTCATACTTTGACAAATCGCTGTCCGCACATCTCAATGCGACTACTTTAATCAGCCATATTTCCAAAACCTAAGTTTTTACGGTAACTTGGGTGGTATAATACAGAAGTTCTGGTCCTATTCTATCACCCTACGTGTACGTCATGTATCCACAATTCCGTATTTTTTTTATATTTCATGTCAAACTTAGACAAATCGTTGTCCGCACATCGCATAGCGACTAATTTAATCACCCATATTTCCAAAATCTTAGTTTTTAAGGTAACTTGGGTGGTATAATACTAAATTTCAGGACCTATTCTATCATCCTATGTGTACGTCATGTTGGCACATTTTCGTATTTATTTTATTTTTCATGTCATACTTTGACAAATCGCTGTCCGCACATCTCAATGCGACTACTTTAATCAGCCATATTTCCAAAACCTAAGTTTTTAAGGTAACTTGGGTGGTATAGTACTAAAGTTCTGGACCTATTCTATCATCCTATGTGTACGTCATGTTGGCACACCTCCGTATTTATTATTATATTTCGTGTCAAACGTCGACAAATCTCTGTCCGCACATCTCAATGCGACTACTTTAATCAGCCATATTTCCAAAACCTAAGTTTTTACGGTAACTTGGGTGGTATAATACAGAAGTTCTGGTCCTATTCTATCACCCTATGTGTACGTTATGTATCCACAATTCCGTATTTATTTTTATATTTCATGTCAAACGTAGACAAATCGTTGTCCGCACATCGCATACCGACTAATTTAATCACCCATATTTCCAAAACCTAAGTTTTTACGGTAACTTGGGTGGTATAGTGCTAAAGTTCTGGGCCTATTCTATCATCCTATGTGTACGTCATGTATCCACAATTCCGTATTTATTTTATATTTCATGTCAAACTTAGACAAATCGTTGTCCGCACATCGCATAGCGACTAATTTAATCACCCATATTTCCAAAACCTAAGTTTTTAAGGTAACTTGGGTGGTATAATACTAAATTTCAGGACCTATTCTATCATCCTATGTGTACGTCATGTTGGCACACTTCCGTATTTATTTTATTTTTCATGTCATACTTTGACAAATCCCTGTCCGCACATCTCAATGCGACTACTTTAATCAGCCATATTTCCAAAACCTAAGTTTTTACGGTAACTTGGGTGATATAATACAGAAGTTCTGGTCCTATTCTATCACCCTATGTGTACGTCATGTATCCACAATTCCGTATTTATTTTATATTTCATGTCAAACTTAGACAAATCGTTCTCCGCACATCGCATAGCAACTAATTTAATCACCCATATTTCCAAAACCTAAGTTTTTAAGGTAACTTGGGTGGTATAATACTAAATTTCAGGACCTATTCTATCATCCTATGTGTACGTCATGTTGGCACACTTCCGTATTTATTTTATTTTTCATGTCATACTTTGACAAATCGCTGTCCGCACATCTCAATGCGACTACTTTAATCAGCCATATTTCCAAAACCTAAGTTTTTACGGTAACTTGGGTGGTATAATACAGAAGTTCTGGTCCTATTCTATCACCCTATGTGTACGTCATGTATCCACAATTCCGTATTTATTTTTATATTTCATGTCAAACTTAGACAAATCGTTGTCCGCACATCGCATAGCGACTAATTTAATCACCCATATTTCCAAAACCTAAGTTTTTAAGGTAACTTGGGTGGTATAGTACTAAAGTTCTGGTCCTATTCTTTCATCCTACGTGTACGTCATGCTGACACACTGCCGTATTTATTTTATATTTTATATCAAACTTAGGTGGATCGCTGTCCACACATCCAAAGCGACTATTTTAATCACCCGTATTTCCAAAACCTAAGTTTTTAAGGTAACCTGGGTGGTATAGTACTAAAGTTCTGGACCTATTCTATCATCCTATGTGTACGTCATGTTGGCACACCTCCTTTTTTTTATACTTCGTGTCAAACTTCGACAAATCGTTGTCCGCACATCGCATAGCGACTAATTTAATCACCCATATTTCCAAAACCTAAGTTTTTACGGTAACTTGGGTGGTATAATACAGAAGTTCTGGTCCTATTCTATCACCTCATGTGTACGTCATGTATCAACAATTCCGTATTTATTTTTATATTTCATGTCAAACTTAGACAAATCGTTGTCCGCACATCGCATAGCGACTAATTTAATCACCCATATTTCCAAAACCTAAGTTTTTAAGGTAACTTGGGTGGTATAATACTAAACTTCAGGACCTATTCTATCATCCTATGTGTACGTCATGTTGGCACACTTCCGTATTTATTTTATTTTTCATGTCATACTTTGACAAATCGCTGTCCGCACATCTCAATGCGACTACTTTAATCAGCTATATTTCCAAAACCTAAGTTTTTACGGTAACTTGGGTGGTATAATACAGAAGTTCTAGTCCTATTCTATCACCCTACGTGTACGCCATGTATCCACAATTCCGTATTTATTTTAATATTTCATGTCAAACTTAGACAAATCGTTGTCCGCACATCGCATAGCGACTAATTTAATCACCCATATTTCCAAAACCTAAGTTTTTAAGGTAACTTGGGTGGTTTAGTACTAAAGTTCTGGTCCTATTCTTTCATCCTACGTGTACGTCATGCTGACACACTTCCGTATTTATTTTATATTTTATGTCAAACTTAGGTGGATCGCTGTCCAGACATCCAAAGCGACTATTTTAATCACCCGTATTTCCAAAACCTAAGTTTTTACGGTAACTTGGGTGGTATAATACAGAAGTTCTGGTCCTATTCTATCACCCTACGTGTACGTAATGTTGGCACACCTCCGTATTTATTATTATATTTCATGTCATACTTAGACAAATCGTTGTCCGCACATCGCATAGCGACTAATTTAATCACCCATATTTCCAAAACCTAAGTTTTTAAGGTAACTTGGGTGGTATAATACTAAACTTCAGGACCTATTCTATCATCCTATGTGTACGCCATGTTGGCACACTTCCGTATTTATTTTATTTTTCATGTCATACTTTGACAAATCGCTGTCCGCACATCTAAATGCGACTACTTTAATCAGCCATATTTCCAAAACCTAAGTTTTTACGGTAACTTGGTTGGTATAATACAGAAGTTCTGGTCCTATTTCATCACCCTACGTGTACGTCATGCTGACACACTGCCGTATTTATTTTATATTTTATGTCAAACTTAGGTGGATCACTGTCTACACATCCAAAGCGACTATTTTAATCACCCGTATTTCCAAAACCTAAGTTTTTAAGGTAACTTGGGTGGTATAGTACTAAAGATGTGGACCTATTCTATCATCCTATGTGTACGTCATGTTGGCACACCTCCGTATTTTTTTTATATTTCGTGTCAAACTTCGACAAATCTTTGTCCGCACATCGCATAGCGACTAATTTAATCACCCATATTTCCAAAACCTAAGTTTTTAAGGTAACTTGGGTGGTATAGTACTAAAGTTCTGGTCCTATTCTTTCATCCTATGTGTACGTCATGTATCCACAATTCCGTATTTATTTTTATATTTCATGTCAAACTTAGACAAATCGTTGTCCGCACATCGCATAGCGACTAATTTAATCACCCATATTTCCAAAACCTAAGTTTTTAAGGTAACTTTGGTGGTATAGTACTAAAGTTCTGGTCCTATTCTTTCATCCTACGTGTACGTCATGCTGACACACTGCCGTATTTATTTTATATTTTATGTCATACTTAGGTGGATCGCTGTCCACACATCCAAAGCGACTATTTTAATCACCCGTATTTCCAAAACCTAAGTTTTTAAGGTAACTTGGGTGGTATAGTACTAAAGTTCTGGACCTATTCTATCATCCTATGTGTACGTCATGTTGGCACACCTCCGTATTTTCTTTATATTTCGTGTCAAACTTCGACAAATCGTTGTCCGCACATCGCATAGCGACTAATTTAATCACCCATATTTCCAAAAGCTAAGTTTTTACGGTAACTTGGGTGGTATAATACAGAAGTTCTCTTCCTATTCTATCACCCTATGTGTACGTCATGTATCCACAATTCCGTATTTATTTTTATATTTCATGGCAAACTTAGACAAATCGTTGTCCGCACATCGCATAGCGACTAATTTAATCACCCATATTTCCAAAACCTAAGTTTTTAAGGTAACGTGGGTGGTATAATACTAAATTTCAGGACCTATTTAATCATCCTATGTGTACGTCATGTTGGCACACTTCCGTATTTATTTTATTTTTCATGTCATACTTTGACAAATCGCTGTCCGCACATCTCAATGCGACTACTTTAATCAGCCATATTTCCAAAACCTAAGTTTTTACGGTAACTTGGGTGGTATAATACAGAAGTTCTGGTCCTATTCTATCACCCTATGTGTACGTCATGTATCCACAATTCCGTATTTATTTTTATATTTCATGTCAAACTTAGACAAATCGTTGTCCGCACATCGCATAGCGACTAATTTAATCACCCATATTTCCAAAACATAAGTTTTTACGGTAACTTGGGTGGTATAGTACTAAAGTTCTGGGCCTATTCTATCATCCTATGTGTACGTCATGTTGGCACAACTCCGTATTTTTTTATATTTTATGTCAAACTTAGACAAATCGCTGTCCGCACATCTCAATGCGACTACTTTAATCAGCCATATTTCCAAAACCTAAGTTTTTACGGTAACTTGGGTGGTATAGTACTAAAGTTCTGGTCCTATTCTATCACCCTACGTGTACGTAATGTTGGCACACCTCCGTATTTATTATTATATTTCATGTCATACTTAGACAAATCGTTGTCCGCACATCGCATAGCGACTAATTTAATCACCCATATTTCCAAAACCTAAGTTTTTAAGGTAACTTGGGTGGTATAATACTAAACTTCAGGACCTATTCTATCATCCTATGTGTACGCCATGTTGGCACACTTCCGTATTTATTTTATTTTTCATGTCATACTTTGACAAATCGCTGTCCGCACATCTAAATGCGACTACTTTAATCAGCCATATTTCCAAAACCTAAGTTTTTACGGTAACTTGGTTGGTATAATACAGAAGTTCTGGTCCTATTTCATCACCCTACGTGTACGTCATGCTGACACACTGCCGTATTTATTTTATATTTTATGTCAAACTTAGGTGGATCACTGTCTACACATCCAAAGCGACTATTTTAATCACCCGTATTTCCAAAACCTAAGTTTTTAAGGTAACTTGGGTGGTATAGTACTAAAGATGTGGACCTATTCTATCATCCTATGTGTACGTCATGTTGGCACACCTCCGTATTTTTTTTATATTTCGTGTCAAACTTCGACAAATCTTTGTCCGCACATCGCATAGCGACTAATTTAATCACCCATATTTCCAAAACCTAAGTTTTTAAGGTAACTTGGGTGGTATAGTACTAAAGTTCTGGTCCTATTCTTTCATCCTATGTGTACGTCATGTATCCACAATTCCGTATTTATTTTTATATTTCATGTCAAACTTAGACAAATCGTTGTCCGCACATCGCATAGCGACTAATTTAATCACCCATATTTCCAAAACCTAAGTTTTTAAGGTAACTTTGGTGGTATAGTACTAAAGTTCTGGTCCTATTCTTTCATCCTACGTGTACGTCATGCTGACACACTGCCGTATTTATTTTATATTTTATGTCATACTTAGGTGGATCGCTGTCCACACATCCAAAGCGACTATTTTAATCACCCGTATTTCCAAAACCTAAGTTTTTAAGGTAACTTGGGTGGTATAGTACTAAAGTTCTGGACCTATTCTATCATCCTATGTGTACGTCATGTTGGCACACCTCCGTATTTTCTTTATATTTCGTGTCAAACTTCGACAAATCGTTGTCCGCACATCGCATAGCGACTAATTTAATCACCCATATTTCCAAAAGCTAAGTTTTTACGGTAACTTGGGTGGTATAATACAGAAGTTCTCTTCCTATTCTATCACCCTATGTGTACGTCATGTATCCACAATTCCGTATTTATTTTTATATTTCATGGCAAACTTAGACAAATCGTTGTCCGCACATCGCATAGCGACTAATTTAATCACCCATATTTCCAAAACCTAAGTTTTTAAGGTAACGTGGGTGGTATAATACTAAATTTCAGGACCTATTTAATCATCCTATGTGTACGTCATGTTGGCACACTTCCGTATTTATTTTATTTTTCATGTCATACTTTGACAAATCGCTGTCCGCACATCTCAATGCGACTACTTTAATCAGCCATATTTCCAAAACCTAAGTTTTTACGGTAACTTGGGTGGTATAATACAGAAGTTCTGGTCCTATTCTATCACCCTATGTGTACGTCATGTATCCACAATTCCGTATTTATTTTTATATTTCATGTCAAACTTAGACAAATCGTTGTCCGCACATCGCATAGCGACTAATTTAATCACCCATATTTCCAAAACATAAGTTTTTACGGTAACTTGGGTGGTATAGTACTAAAGTTCTGGGCCTATTCTATCATCCTATGTGTACGTCATGTTGGCACAACTCCGTATTTTTTTATATTTTATGTCAAACTTCGACAAATCTCTGTCCGCACATCTCAATGCGACTACTTTAATCACCCATATTTCCAAAACCTAAGTTTTTACGGTAACTTGGGTGGTATAATAC
The DNA here is from genome assembly GCA_035578135.1 of Flexamia atlantica. NCBI lineage: Eukaryota > Metazoa > Arthropoda > Insecta > Hemiptera > Cicadellidae > Flexamia > Flexamia atlantica. The sequence continues at coordinate 41,617 of JAQJVK010000239.1, read as the reverse complement.
AGAAGTTCTGGTCCTATTCTATCACCCTACATGTACGTTATGTTGGCACACCTCCGTATTTATTATTATATTTCATGTCATACTTAGACAAATCGTTGTCTGCACATCGCATAGCGACTAATTTAATCACCCATATTTCCAAAACCTAAGTTTTTACGGTAACTTGGGTGGTATAGTACAGAAGTTCTGGTCCTATTCTATCACCCTATGTGTACGTCATGTATCCACAATTCCGTATTTATTTTATATTTCATGTCAAACCTAGACAAATCGCTGTCCGCACATCGCATAGCGACTAATTTAATCACCCATATTTCCAAAACCTAAGTTTTTAAGGTAACTTGGGTGGTATAATACTAAATTTCAGGACCTATTCTATCATCCTATGTGTACGTCATGTTGGCACACTTCCGTATTTATTTTATTTTTCATGTCATACTTTGACAAATCGCTGTCCGCACATCTCAATGCGACTACTTTAATAAGCCATATTTCCAAAACCTAAGTTTTTACGGTAACTTGGGTGGTATAATACAGAAGTTCTGGTCCTATTCTATCACCCTATGTGTACGTCATGTATCCACAATTCCGTATTTATTTTTATATTTCATGTCAAACTTAGACAAATCGTTTTCCGCACATCGCATAGCGACTAATTTAATCACCCATATTTCCAAAACCTAAGTTTTTAAGGTAACTTGGGTGGTATAACACTAAATTTCAGGACCTATTCTATCATCCTATGTGTACGTCATGTTGGCACACTTCCGTATTTATTTTATTTTTCATGTCATACTTTGACAAATCCCTGTCCGCACATCTCAATGCGACTACTTTAATCAGCCATATTTCCAAAACCTAAGTTTTTACGGTAACTTGGGTGGTATAATACAGAAGTTCTGGTCCTATTCTACCACCCTACGTGTACGTAATGTTGGCAGACTTCCGTATTAATTTTATTTTTCATGTCATACTTTGACAAATCGCTGTCCGCACATCTCAATGCGACTAATTTAATCAGCCATATTTCCAAAACCTAAGTTTTTACGGTAACTTGGGTGGTAAAATACAGAAGTTCTGGTCCTATTCTATCACCCTACGTGTACGTCATGTATCCACAATTCCGTATTTATTTTTATATTTCATGTCAAACTTAGACAAATCGTTGTCCGCACATCGCATAGCGACTAATTTAATCACCCATATTTCCAAAACCTAAGTTTTTAAGGTAACTTGGGTGGTATAATACTAAATTTCAGGACCTATTCTATCATCCTATGTGTACGTCATGTTGGCACACTTTCGTATTTATTTTATTTTTCATGTCATACTTTGACAAATCGCTGTCCGCACATCTCAATGCGACTACTTTAATCAGCCATATTTCCAAAACCTAAGTTTTTACGGTAACTTGGGTGGTATAGTACTAAAGTTCTGGACCTATTCTATCATCCTATGTGTACGTCATGTTGGCACACCTCCGTATTTATTATTATATTTCGTGTCAAACTTCGACAAATCTCTGTCCGCACATCTCAATGCGACTACTTTAATCAGCCATATTTCCAAAACCTAAGTTTTTACGGTAACTTGGGTGGTATAATACAGAAGTTCTGGTCCTATTCTATCACCCTATGTGTACGTCATGTATCCACAATTCCGTATTTATTTTTATATTTCATGTCAAACTTAGACAAATCGTTGTCCGCACATCGCATAGCGACTAATTTAATCACCCATATTTCCAAAACCTAAGTTTTTACGGTAACTTGGGTGGTATAGTACTAAAGTTCTGGGCCTATTCTATCATCCTATGTGTACGTCATGTTGGCACAACTCCGTATTTTTTTTATATTTTATGTCAAACTTCGACAAATCTCTGTCCGCACATCTCAATGCGACTACTTTAATCACCCATATTTCCAAAACCTAAGTTTTTACGGTAACTTGGGTGGTATAATACAGAAGTTCTGGTCCTATTCTATCACCCTACGTGTACGTTATGTTGGCACACCTCCGTATTTATTATTATATTTCATGTCATACTTAGACAAATCGTTGTCTGCACATCGCATAGCGACTAATTTAATCACCCATATTTCCAAAACCTAAGTTTTTACGGTAACTTGGGTGGTATAGTACAGAAGTTCTGGTCCTATTCTATCACCCTATGTGTACGTCATGTATCCACAATTCCGTATTTATTTTATATTTCATGTCAAACCTAGACAAATCGCTGTCCGCACATCGCATAGCGACTAATTTAATCACCCATATTTCCAAAACCTAAGTTTTTAAGGTAACTTGGGTGGTATAATACTAAATTTCAGGACCTATTCTATCATCCTATGTGTACGTCATGTTGGCACACTTCCGTATTTATTTTATTTTTCATGTCATACTTTGACAAATCGCTGTCCGCACATCTCAATGCGACTACTTTAATAAGCCATATTTCCAAAACCTAAGTTTTTACGGTAACTTGGGTGGTATAATACAGAAGTTCTGGTCCTATTCTATCACCCTATGTGTACGTCATGTATCCACAATTCCGTATTTATTTTTATATTTCATGTCAAACTTAGACAAATCGTTTTCCGCACATCGCATAGCGACTAATTTAATCACCCATATTTCCAAAACCTAAGTTTTTAAGGTAACTTGGGTGGTATAACACTAAATTTCAGGACCTATTCTATCATCCTATGTGTACGTCATGTTGGCACACTTCCGTATTTATTTTATTTTTCATGTCATACTTTGACAAATCCCTGTCCGCACATCTCAATGCGACTACTTTAATCAGCCATATTTCCAAAACCTAAGTTTTTACGGTAACTTGGGTGGTATAATACAGAAGTTCTGGTCCTATTCTATCACCCTACGTGTACGTAATGTTGGCAGACTTCCGTATTAATTTTATTTTTCATGTCATACTTTGACAAATCGCTGTCCGCACATCTCAATGCGACTACTTTAATCAGCCATATTTCCAAAACCTAAGTTTTTACGGTAACTTGGGTGGTATAATACAGAAGTTCTGGTCCTATTCTATCACCCTACGTGTACGTCATGTATCCACAATTCCGTATTTATTTTTATATTTCATGTCAAACTTAGACAAATCGTTGTCCGCACATCGCATAGCGACTAATTTAATCACCCATATTTCCAAAACCTAAGTTTTTAAGGTAACTTGGGTGGTATAATACTAAATTTCAGGACCTATTCTATCATCCTATGTGTACGTCATGTTGGCACACTTTCGTATTTATTTTATTTTTCATGTCATACTTTGACAAATCGCTGTCCGCACATCTCAATGCGACTACTTTAATCAGCCATATTTCCAAAACCTAAGTTTTTACGGTAACTTGGGTGGTATAGTACTAAAGTTCTGGACCTATTCTATCATCCTATGTGTACGTCATGTTGGCACACCTCCGTATTTATTATTATATTTCGTGTCAAACTTCGACAAATCTCTGTCCGCACATCTCAATGCGACTACTTTAATCAGCCATATTTCCAAAACCTAAGTTTTTACGGTAACTTGGGTGGTATAATACAGAAGTTCTGGTCCTATTCTATCACCCTATGTGTACGTCATGTATCCACAATTCCGTATTTATTTTTATATTTCATGTCAAACTTAGACAAATCGTTGTCCGCACATCGCATAGCGACTAATTTAATCACCCATATTTCCAAAACCTAAGTTTTTACGGTAACTTGTGTGGTATAGTACTAAAGTTCTGGGCCTATTCTATCATCCTATGTGTACGTCATGTTGGCACAACTCCGTATTTTTTTTATATTTTATGTCAAACTTCGACAAATCTCTGTCCGCACATCTCAATGCGACTACTTTAATCACCCATATTTCCAAAACCTAAGTTTTTACGGTAACTTGGGTGGTATAATACAGAAGTTCTGGTCCTATTCTATCACCCTACGTGTACGTAATGTTGGCACACCTCCGTATTTATTATTATATTTCATGTCATACTTAGACAAATCGTTGTCCGCACATCGCATAGCGACTAATTTAATCACCCATATTTCCAAAACCTAGGTTTTTACGGTAACTTGGGTGGTATAGTATAGAAGTTCTGGTCCTATTCTATCACCCTATGTGTACGTCATGTATCCACAATTCCGTATTTATTTTATATTTCATGTCAAACCTAGACAAATCGCTGTCCGCACATCGCATAGCGACTAATTTAATCACCCATATTTCCAAAACCTAAGTTTTTAAGGTAACTTGGGTGGTATAATACTAAATTTCAGGACCTATTCTATCATCCTATGTGTACGTCATGTTGGCACACTTCCGTATTTATTTTATTTTTCATGTCATACTTTGACAAATCGCTGTCCGCACATCTCAATGCGACTACTTTAATAAGCCATATTTCCAAAACCTAAGTTTTTACGGTAACTTGGGTGGTATAATACAGAAGTTCTGGTCCTATTCTATCACCCTATGTGTACGTCATGTATCCACAATTCCGTATTTATTTTTATATTGCATGTCAAACTTAGACAAATCGTTGTCCGCACATCGCATAGCGACTACTTTAATCAGCCATATTTCCAAAACCTAAGTTTTTACGGTAACTTAGGTGGTATAATACTGAAGTTCTGGTCCTATTCTATCACCCTATGTGTACGTCATGTATCCACAATTCCGTATTTATTTTTATATTTCATGTCAAACTTAGACAAATCGCTGTCCGTACATCTCAATGCGACTACTTTAATCAGCCATATTTCCAAAACCTAAGTTTTTACGGTAACTTGGGTGGTATAATACAGAAGTTCAGGTCCTATTATATCACCCTACGTGTACGTAATGTTTGCACACCTCCGTATTTATTATTATATTTCATGTCATACTGAGACAAATCGTTGTCTGCACATCGCATAGCGACTAATTTAATCACCCATATTTCCAAAACCTAAGTTTTTAAGGTAACTTGGGTGGTATAGTACTAAAGTTCTGGTCCTATTCTTTCATCCTACGTGTACGTCATGCTGACACACTTCCGTATTTATTTTATATTTTATGTCAAACTTAGGTGGATCGCTGTCCACACATCCAAAGCGACTATTTTAATCACCCGTATTTCCAAAACCTAAGTTTTGACGGTAACCTGAGTGGTATAATAATATAGTTCTAATCCTATTCTATCATCCTATGTGTTCGTCATGTTGACACACCTCCGTATTTTTTTATATTTCGTGTCAAACTTCGACAAATCGTTGTCCGCACATCGCATAGCGACTAATTTAATCACCCATATTTCCAAAACCTAAGTTTTTACGGTAACTTGGGTGGTATAATACAGAAGTTCTGGTGTTATTCTATCACCCTATGTGTACGTCATGTATCCAAAATTCCGTATTTATTTTTATATTTCATGTCAAACTTAGACAAATCGTTGTCCGCACATCGCATAGCGACTAATTTAATCACCCATATTTCCAAAACCTAAGTTTTTAAGGTAACTTGGGTGGTATAGTACTAAAGTTCTGGTCCTATTCTTTCATCCTACGTGTACGTCATGCTGACACACTGCCGTATTTATTTTATATTTTATGTCAAACTTAGGTGGATCGCTGTCCACACATCCAAAGCGACTATTTTAATCACCCGTATTTCCAAAACCTAAATTTTAAGGTAACTTGGGTGGTATAGTACTAAAGTTCTGGACCTATTCTATCATCCTATGTGTACGTCATGTTGGCACACCTCCGTATTTTTTTATATTTCGTGTCAAACTTCGACAAATCGTTGTCCGCACATGGCATAGCGACTAATTTAATCACCCATATTTCCAAAACCTAAGTTTTTACGGTAACTTGGGTGGTATAATACAGAAGTTCTGGTCCTATTCTATCACCCTATGTGTACGTCATGTATCCACAATTCCGTATTTATTTTTATATTTCATGTCAAACTTAGACAAATCGTTGTCCGCACATCGCATAGCGACTAATTTAATCACCCATATTTCCAAAACCTAAGTTTTTAAGGTAACTTGGGTGGTATAATACTAAATTTCAGGACCTATTCTATCATCCCATGTGTACGTCATGTTGGCACACTTCCGTATTTATTTTATTTTTCATGTCATACTTTGACAAATCGCTGTCCGCACATCTCAATGCGACTACTTTAATCAGCCATATTTCCAAAACCTAAGTTTTTACGGTAACTTGGGTGGTATAATACAGAAGTTCTGGTCCTATTTCATCACCCTACGTGTACGTCATGCTGACACAGTGCCGTATTTATTTTATATTTTATGTCAAACTTAGACAAATCGTTGTCCGCACATCTCAATGCGACTACTTTAATCAGCCATATTTCCAAAACCTAAGTTTTTAAGGTAACTTGGGTGGTATAATACTAAATTTCAGGACCTATTCTATCATTCTATGTGTACGTCATGTTGGCACACTTCCGTTTTATTTTATTTTTCATGTCATACTTTGACAAATCGCTGTCCGCACATCTCAATATGGCTGATTAAAGTAGTCGCATTGAGATGTGCGGACAGCGATTTGTCAAAGTATGACATGTAAAATAAAATAAATACGGAAGTGTGCCAACATGACGTACACATAGGATGAAAGAATAGGACCAGAACTTTAGTACTATACCACCCAATTACCGTAAAAACTTAGGTTTTGGAAATACGGGTGATTAAAATAGTCGCTTTGGATGTGTGGACAGTGATCCACCTAAGTTTGACATAAAATATAAAATAAATACGGCAGTGTGTCAGCATGACGTACACGTAGGATGAAAGAATAGGACCAGAACTTTAGTACTATACAACCCAAGTTACCTTAAAAACTTAGGTTTTGGAAATATGGGTGATTAAATTAGTCGCTATGCGATGTGCGGACAACTATTTGTCTAAGTATGACATGAAATATAATAATAAATACGGAGGTGTGCCAACATTACGTACATATAGGGTGATAGAATAGGACCAGAACTTCTGTGTTATACCACCCAAGTTACCGTAAAAACTTAGGTTTTGGAAATATGGCTGATTAAAGTAGTCGCATTGAGATGTGCGGACAGAGATTTGTCTAAGTTTGACATGAAATATAAAAATAAATACGGAATTGTGGATACATGATGTACACATAGGATGAAAGAATAGGGCCAGAACTAAAGTACTATACCACCCAAGTTACCGTAAAAACTTAGGTTTTGGAAATACGGGTGATTAAAATAGTCGCTTTGGATGTGTGGACAGTGATCCACCTAAGTTTGACATAGAATATAAAATAAATACGGCAGTGTGTCAGCATGACGTACACGTAGGGTGATGAAATAGGACCTGAACTTCTGTATTATACCACCCAAGTTACCGTAAAAACTTAGGTTTTGGAAATATGGCTGATTAAAGTAGTCGCATTGAGATGTGCGGACAGCGATTTGTCAAAGTATGACATGAAAAATAAAATAAATACGGAAGTGTGCCATTATGACGTACACATAGGATGATAGATTAGGTCCTGAAATTTAGTATTATACCACCCAAGTTACCTTAAAAACTTAGGTTTTGGAAATATGGGTGATTAAATTAGTCGCTTTGGATGTGTGGACAGTGATCCAACTAAGTTTGACATAGAATATAAAATAAATACGGCAGTGTAGAAGCATGACGTACACGTAGGGTGATGAAATAGGACCTGAACTTCTGTATTATACCACCCAAGTTACCGTAAAAACTTAGGTTTTGGAAATATGGCTGATTAAAGTAGTCGCATTGAGATGTGCGGACAGCGATTTGTCAGAGTATGACATGAAAAATAAAATAAATACGGAAGTGTGCCAACATGACGTACACATAGGATGAAAGAATAGGACCAGAACTTTAGTACTATACCACCCAAGTTACCGTAAAAACTTAGGTTTTGGAAATATGGCTGATTAAAGTAGTCGCATTGAGATGTGCGGACAACGATTTGTCTAAGTATGACATGAAATATAATAATAAATACGGAGGTGTGCCAACATTACGTACATATAGGGTGGTAGAATAGGACCAGAACTTCTGTGTTATACCACCCAAGTTACCGTAAAAACTTAGGTTTTGGAAATATGGCTGATTAAAGTAGTCGCATTGAGATGTGCGGACAGAGATTTGTCTAAGTTTGACATGAAATATAAAAATAAATACGGAATTGTGGATACATGACGTACACATAGGATGAAAGAATAGGACCAGAACTTTAGTACTATACCACCCAAGTTACCGTAAAAACTTACGTTTTGGAAATACGGGTGAATAAAATAGTCGCTTTGGATGTGTGGACAGTGATCCACCTAAGTTTGACATAGAATATAAAATAAATACGGCAGTGTGTCAGCATGACGTACACGTAGGGTGATGAAATAGGATTAGAACTTCTGTATTATACCACCAAAGTTACCGTAAAAACTTAGGTTTTGGAAATATGGCTGATTAAAGTAGTCGCATTGAGATGTGCGGACAGCGATTTGTCAAAGTATGACATGAAATATAAAAATAAATACGGAATTGTGGATACATGACGTACACATAGGGTGATAAAATAGGACCAGAACTTCTGTATTATACCACCCAAGTTACCGTAAAAACTTAGGTTTTGGAAATATGGCTGATTAAAGTAGTCGCATTGACATGTGCGGACAGAGATTTGTCTAAGTTTGACATGAAATATAAAAATAAATACGGAATTGTGGATACATGACGTACACATAGGGTGATAAAATAGGACCAGAACTTCTGTATTACACCACCCAAGTTACCGTAAAAACTTAGGTTTTGGAAATATGGGTGATTAAATTAGTCGCTATGCGATGTGCGGACAACGATTTGTCGAAGTTTGACACGAAATATAAAAAAAATACGGAGGTGTGCCAACATAACGTACATATAGGATGATAGAGTAGGACCAGAACTTTAGTACTATACCACACAAGTTACCTTAAAAACTTAGGTTTTGGAAATATGGGTGATTAAATTAGTCGCTATGCGATGTGCGGACAACGATTTGTCTAAGTATGACATGAAATATAATAATAAATACGGAGGTGTGCCAACATTACGTACACGTAGGGTGATAGAATAGGACCAGAACTTCTGTATTATACCACCCAAGTTACCGTAGAAACTTAGGTTTTGGAAATATGGCTGATTAAAGTAGTCGCATTGAGATGTGCCGACAGCGATTTGTCAAAGTATGACATGAAAAATAAAATAAATACGGAAGTGTGCCAACATGACGTACACATAGGATGAAAAAATAGGACCAGAACTTTAGTACTATACCACCCAAGATACCGTAAAAACTTAGGTTTTGGAAATACGGGTGATTAAAATAGTCGCTTTGGATGTGTGGACAGTGATCCACCTAAGTTTGACATAGAATATAAAATAAATACGGCAGTGTGTCAGCATGACGTACACGTAGGGTGATGAAATAGGACCAGAACGTCTGTATTATACCACCCAAGTTACCGTAAAAACTTAGGTTTTGGAAATATGGCTGATTAAAGTAGTCGCATTGAGATGTGCGGACAGCGATTTGTCAAAGTATGACATGAAAAATAAAATAAATACGGAAGTGTGCCAACATGACGTACACATAGAATGATAGAATAGGTCCTGAAATTTAGTATTATACCACCCAAATTACCTTAAAAACTTAGGTTTTGGAAATATGGGTGATTAAATTAGTCGCTTTGGATGTGTGGACAGTGATCCAACTAAGTTTGACATAGAATATAAAATAAATACGGCAGTGTAGAAGCATGACGTACACGTAGGATGAAAGAATAGGACCAGAACTTTAGTACTATACCACCCAAGTTACCTTAAAAACTTAGGTTTTGGAAATATGGGTGATTAAATTAGTCGCTATGCGATGTGCGGACAACGATTTGTCTAAGTATGACATGAAATATAATAATAAATACGGAGGTGTGCCAACATTACGTACATATAGGGTGATAGAATAGGACCAGAACTTCTGTGTTATACCACCCAAGTTACCGTAAAAACTTAGGTTTTGGAAATATGGCTGATTAAAGTAGTCGCATTGAGATGTGCGGACAGAGATTTGTCTAAGTTTGACATGAAATATAAAAATAAATACGGAATTGTGGATACATGATGTACACATAGGATGAAAGAATAGGACCAGAACTTTAGTACTATACCACCCAAGTTACCGTAAAAACTTAGGTTTTGGAAATACGGGTGATTAAAATAGTCGCTTTGGATGTGTGGACAGTGATCCAACTAAGTTTGACATAGAATATAAAATAAATACGGCAGTGTAGAAGCATGACGTACACGTAGGGTGATGAAATAGGACCAGAACTTCTGTATTATACCACCCAAGTTACCGTAAAAACTTAGGTTTTGGAAATATGGCTGATTAAAGTATTCGCATTGAGATGTGCGGACAGCGATTTGTCAAAGTATGACATGAAAAATAAAATAAATACGGAAGTGTGCCAACATGACGTACACATAGGATGATAGAATAGGTCCTGAAATTTAGTATTATACCACCCAAGTTACCTTAAAAACTTAGGTTTTGGAAATATGAGTGATTAAATTAGTCGCTTTGGATGTGTGGACAGTGATCCAACTAAGTTTGACATAGAATATAAAATAAATACGGCAGTGTAGAAGCATGACGTACACGTAGGGTGATGAAATAGGACCTGAACTTCTGTATTATACCACCCAAGTTACCGTAAAAACTTAGGTTTTGGAAATATGGCTGATTAAAGTAGTCGCATTGAGATGTGCGGACAGCGATTTGTCAAAGTATGACATGAAAAATAAAATAAATACGGGAGTGTGCCAACATGACGTACACATAGGATGAAAGAATAGGACCAGAACTTTAGTACTATACCACCCAAGTTACCGTAAAAACTTAGGTTTTGGAAATATGGCTGATTAAATTAGTCGCATTGAGATGTGCGGACAACGATTTGTCTAAGTATGACATGAAATATAATAATATATACGGAGGTGTGCCAACATTACGTACATATAGGGTGATAGAATAGGACCAGAACTTCTGTGTTATACCACCCAAGTTACCGTAAAAACTTAGGTTTTGGAAATATGGCTGATTAAAGTAGTCGCATTGAGATGTGCGGACAGAGATTTGTCTAAGTTTGACATGAAATATAAAAATAAATACGGAATTGTGGATACATGACGTACACATAGGATGAAAGAATAGGACCAGAACTTTAGTACTATACCACCCAAGTTACCGTAAAAACTTACGTTTTGGAAATACGGGTGATTAAAATAGTCGCTTTGGATGTGTGGACAGTGATCCACCAAAGTTTGACATAGAATATAAAATAAATACGGCAGTGTGTCAGCATGACGTACACGTAGGGTGATGAAATAGGACCAGAACTTCTGTATTATACCACCCAAGTTACCGTAAAAACGTAGGTTTTGGAAATATGGCTGATTAAAGTAGTCGCATTGAGATGTGCGGACAGCGATTTGTCAAAGTATGACATGAAAAATAAAATAAATACGGAAGTGTGCCAACATGACGTACAAATAGGATGATAGAATAAGTCCTGAAATTTAGTATTATACCACCCAAGTTACCTTAAAAACTTAGGTTTTGGAAATATGGGTGATTAAATTAGTCGCTTTGGATGTGTGGACAGTGATCCAACTAAGTTTGACATAGAATATAAAATAAATACGGCAGTGTAGAAGCATGACGTACACGTAGGGTGATGAAATAGGACCTGAACTTCTGTATTATACCACCCAAGTTACCGTAAAAACTTAGGTTTTGGAAATATGGCTGATTAAAGTAGTCGCATTGAGATGTGCGGACAGCGATTTGTCAAAGTATGACATGAAAAATAAAATAAATAATAAGTGTGCCAACATGACGTACACATAGGATGAAAGAATAGGTCCAGAACTATAGTACTATACCACCCAAGTTACCGTAAAAACTTAGGTTTTGGAAATACGGGTGATTAAAATAGTCGCTTTGGATGTGTGGACAGTGATCCACCTAAGTTTGACATAAAATATAAAATAAATACGGCAGTGTGTCAGCATGACGTACACGTAGGATGAAAGAATAGGACCAGAACTTTAGTACTATACCACCCAAGTTACCTTAAAAACTTAGGTTTTGGAAATATGGGTGATTAAATTAGTCGCTATGCGATGTGCGGACAACGATTTGTCTAAGTATGACATGAAATATAATAATAAATACGGAGGTGTGCCAACATTACGTACATATAGGGTGATAGAATAGGACCAGAACTTCTGTGTTATACCACCCAAGTTACCGTAAAAACTTAGGTTTTGGAAATATGGCTGATTAAAGTAGTCGCATTGAGATGTGGCGGACAGAGATTTGTCTAAGTTTGACATGAAATATAAAAATAAATACGGAATTTTGGATACATGATGTACACATAGGATGAAAGAATAGGACCAGAACTTTAGTACTATACCACCCAAGTTACCATAAAAACTTAGGTTTTGGAAATACGGGTGATTAAAATAGTCGCTTTGGATGTGTGGACAGTGATCCACCTAAGTATGACATAGAATATAAATAAATACGGCAGTGTGTCAGCATGACGTACACGTAGGGTGATGAAATAGGACCAGAACTTCTGTATTATACCACCCAAGTTACCGTAAAAACTTAGGTTTTGGAAATATGGCTGATTAAAGTAGTCGCATTGAGATGTGCGGACAGCGATTTGTCAAAGTATGACATGAAAAATAAAAAAAATACGGAAGTGTGCCAACATGACGTACACATAGGATGAAAGAATAGGACCAGAACTTTAGTACTATACCACCCAAGTTACCGTAAAAACTTAGGTTTTGGAAATATGGCTGATTAAAGTAGTCGCATTGAAATGTGCGGACAACGATTTGTCTAAGTATGACATGAAATATAATAATAAATACGGAGGTGTGCCAACATTACGTACATATAGGGTGATAGAATAGGACCAGAACTTCTGTGTTATACCACCCAAGTTACCGTAAAAACTTAGGTTTTGGAAATATGGCTGATTAAAGTAGTCGCATTGAGATGTGCGGACAGAGATTTGTATAAGTTTGACATGAAATATAAAAATAAATACGGAATTGTGGATACATGACGTACACATAGGATGAAAGAATAGGACCAGAACTTTAGTACTATACCACCCAAGTTACCGTAAAAACTTACGTTTTGGAAATACGGGTGATTAAAATAGTCGCTTTGGATGTGTGGACAGTGATCTACCTAAGTTTGACATAGAATATAAAATAAATACGGCAGTGTGTCAGCATGACGTACACGTAGGGTGATGAAATAGGACCAGAACTTCTGTATTATACCACCCAAGTTACCGTAAAAACTTAGGTTTTGGAAATATGGCTGATTAAAGTAGTCGCATTGAGATGTGCGGACAGCGATTTGTCAAAGTATGACATGAAAAATAAAATAAATACGGAAGTGTGCCAACATGACGTACAAATAGGATGATAGAATAAGTCTGAAATTTAGTATTATACCACCCAAGTTACCTTAAAAACTTAGGTTTTGGAAATATGGGTGATTAAATTAGTCGCTTTGGATGTGTGGACAGTGATCCAACTAAGTTTGACATAGAATATAAAATAAATACGGCAGTGTAGAAGCATGACGTACACGTAGGGTGATGAAATAGGACCTGAACTTCTGTATTATACCACCCAAGTTACCGTAAAAACTTAGGTTTTGGAAATATGGCTGATTAAAGTAGTCGCATTGAGATGTGCGGACAGCGATTTGTCAAGGTATGACATGAAAAATAAAATAAATAATAAGTGTGCCAACATGACGTACACATAGGATGAAAGAATAGGACCAGAACTATAGTACTATACCACCCAAGTTACCGTAAAACTTAGGTTTTGGAAATACGGGTGATTAAAATAGTCGCTTTGGATGTGTGGACAGTGATCCACCTAAGTTTGACATAAAATATAAAATAAATACGGCAGTGTGTCAGCATGACGTACACGTAGGATGAAAGAATAGGACCAGAACTTTAGTACTATACCACCCAAGTTACCTTAAAAACTTAGGTTTTGGAAATATGGGTGATTAAATTAGTCGCTATGCGATGTGCGGACAACGATTTGTCTAAGTATGACATAAAATATAATAATAAATACGGAGGTGTGCCAACATTACGTACATATAGGGTGATAGAATAGGACCAGAACTTCTGTGTTATACCACCCAAGTTACCGTAAAAACTTAGGTTTTGGAAATATGGCTGATTAAAGTAGTCGCATTGAGATGTGCGGACAGAGATTTGTCTAAGTTTGACATGAAATATAAAAATAAATACGGAATTGTGGATACATGACGTACACATAGGGTGATAGAATAGGACCAGAACTTCTGTATTATACCACCCAAGTTACCGTAAAACTTAGGTTTTGGAAATATGGGTGATTAAATTAGTCGCTATGCGATGTGCGGACTACGATTTGTCGAAGTTTGACACGAAATATAAAAAAAATACGGAGGTGTGCCAACATGACGTACACATAGGATGATAGAATAGGACCAGAACTTTAGTACTATACCACACAAGTTACCTTAAAAACTTAGGTTTTGGAAATATAGGTGATTAAATTAGTCGCTATGCGATGTGCGGACAACGATTTGTCTAAGTATGACATGAAATATAATAATAAATACGGAGGTGTGCCAACATTACGTACACGTAGGGTGATAGAATAGGACCAGAACTTCTGTATTATACCACCTAAGTTACCGTAAAAACTTAGGTTTTGGAAATATGGCTGATTAAATTAGTCGCATTGAGATGTGCGGACAGCGATTTGTCAAAGTAAACATGAAAAATAAAATAAATACGGAAGTGTGCCAACATGACGTACACATAGGATGAAAGAATACGACCAGAACTTTAGTACTATACTACCCAAGTTACCGTAAAAACGTAGGTTTTGGAAATACGGGTGATTAAAATAGTCGCTTTGGATGTGTGGACAGTGATCCACCTAAGTTTGACATAAAAATATAAAATAAATACGGCAGTGTGTCAGCATGACGTACACGTAGGGTGATGAAATAGGACCAGAACTTCTGTATTATACCACCCAAGTTACCGTAAAAACTTAGGTTTTGGAAATATGGCTGATTAAAGTAGTCGCTATTTGATGTGCGGACAACGATTTGTCGAATTTTGACATGAAATATAAAAATAAATACGGAATTGTGGATACATGACGTACACATAGGGTGATAGAATAGGACCAGAACTTCTATTATACCACCCAAGTTACCGTAAAAACTTAGGTTTTGGAAATATGGCTGATTAAAGTATTCGCATTGAGATGTGTGGACAGCGATTTGTCAAAGTATGACATGAAAAATAAAATAAATACGGAAGTGTGCCAACATGACGTACACATAGGATGATAGAATAGGTCCTGAAATTTAGTATTATACCACCCAAGTTACCTTAAAAACTAAGGTTTTGGAAATATGGGTGATTAAATTGGTCGCATTGAGATGTGCGGACAGAGATTTGTCGAAGTTTGACACGAAATATAAAAATAAATACGGAATTGTGGATACATGACGTACACGTAGGGTGATAGAATAGGACCAGAACTTCTGTATTATACCAACCAAGTTACCGTAAAAACTTAGGTTTTGGAAATATGGCTGATTAAAGTAGTCGCATTGAGATGTGCGGACAGCGATTTGTCAAAGTATGACATGAAAAATAAAATAATTACGGAAGTGTGCCAACATGACGTACACATAGGATGATAGAATAGGTCCTGAAATTTAGTATTATACCACCCAAGTTACCTTAAAAACGTAGGTTTTGGAAATATTGGTGATTTAATTAGTCGCTATGCGATGTGCGGACAACGATTTGTCTAAGTTTGACATGAAATATAAAAATAAATACGGAATTGTGGATACATGACGTACACATAGGGTGATAGAATAGGATCAGAACTTCTGTACTATACCAACCAAGTTACCGTAAAAACTTAGGTTTTGGAAATATGGCTGATTAAAGTAGTCGCATTGAGATGTGCGGACAGCGATTCCATATTTCCAAAACCTAAGTTTTTAAGGTAACTTGGATGGTATAGTACTAAAGTTCTGGACCTATTCTATCATACTATGTGTACGTCATGTTGGAACACTTCCGTATTTATTTTATATTTCATGTCAAACTTAGACAAATCGCTGTCCGCCCATCGCAAAGCGACTATTTTAATCAGCCATATTTCCAAAACCCAAGTTTTTACGGTAACTTGGGTGGTATAATACAGAAGTTCTGGTCCTATTCTATCACCCTATGTGAACGTCTTGTTGGCACACTCGCGTATTTATTTTATATTTCATGTCAAACTTTGGCGGATCGCTGTCCACACATCCAAAGCGACTATTTTAATTACCCATATTTCCAAAACCTAAGTTTTTCGGATAACCTGAGTGGTATAATACTATAGTTCTGGTCCTATTCTATCACCCTATGTGTACGTCATGTATCCAAAATTCCGTATTTATTTTTATATTTCATGTCAAACTTAGACAAATCGTTGTCCGCACATCGCATAGCGACTACTTTAATCAGCCATATTTCCAAAACCTAAGTTTTTACGGTAACTTGGGTGGTATAATACAGAAGTTCTGGTCCTATTCTATCACCCTACGTGTACGTAATGTTGGCCCACCTCCGTATTTATTATTATATTTCATGTCATACTTAGACAAATCTTTGTCCGCACATCGAATAGCGACTAATTTAATCACCCATATTTCCAAAACCTAAGTTTTTACGGTAACTTGGGTGGTATAATACAGAAGTTCTTGACCTATTCTATCATCCTATGTGTACGTCATGTTGGCACACCTCCGTATTTTTTTTATATTTCGTGTCAAACTTCGACAAATCGTTGTCCGCACATCGTATAGCGACTACTTTAATCAGCCATATTTCCAAAACCTACGTTTTTACGGTACCTTGGGTGGTATAATACAGAAGTTCTGGACCTATTCTATCACCCTACGTGTACGTCATGTATCGACAATTCCGTATTTATTTTTATATTTCGTGTCAAACTTCGACAAATCTCTGTTCGCACATCTCAATGCGACTAATTTAATCACCCATATTTCCAAAACCTAAGTTTTTAAGGTAACTTGGGTGGTATAATACTAAATTTCAGGACCTATTCTATCACCCTACGTGTACGTAATGTTGGCACACTTCCGTATTTATTTTATTTTTCATGTCATACTTTGACAAATCGCTGTCCGCACATCTCAATGCGACTACTTTAATAAGCCATATTTCCAAAACCTAAGTTTTTACGGTAACTTGGGTGGTATAATACAGAAGTTCTGGTCCTATTCTATCACCCTATGTGTACGTCATGTATCCACAATTCCGTATTTATTTTTATATTTCATGTCAAACTTAGACAAATCGTTGTCCGCACATCTCAATGCGACTAATTTAATCACCCATATTTCCAAAACCTAAGGTTTTAAGGTAACTTAGGTGGTATAATACTAAATTTCAGGACCTATTCTATCATCCTATGTGTACGTCATGTATCCACAATTCCGTATTTATTTTATTTTTCATGTCATACTTTGACAAATCGCTGTCCGCACATCTCAATGCGACTACTTTAATCAGCCATATTTCCAAAACCTAAGTTTTTACGGTAACTTGGGTGGTATAATACAGAAGTTCTGGTCCTATTCTATCACCCTACGTGTACCCCTATGTGTACGTCATGTATCCACAATTCCGTATTTATTTTTATATTTCATGTCAAACTTAGACAAATCGTTGTCCGCACATCGCATAGCGACTAATTTAATCACCCATATTTCCAAAACCTAAGTTTTTACGGTAACTTGGGTGGTATAATACTAAAGTTCTGGTCCTATTCTTTCATCCTATGTGTACGTCATGTTGGCACACTTCCGTATTTATTTTATTTTTCATGTCATACTTTGACAAATCGCTGTCCGCACATCTCAATGCGACTACTTTAATCAGCCATATTTCCAAAACCTAAGTTTTTACGGTAACTTGGGTGGTATAATACAGAAGTTCTGGTCCTATTCTATCACCCTATGTGTACGTCATGTATCCACAATTCCGTATTTATTTTTATATTTCATGTCAAACTTAGACAAATCGTTGTCCGCACATCGCATAGCGACTAATTTAATCACCCATATTTCCAAAACCTAAGTTTTTAAGGTAACTTGGGTGGTATAATACTAAATTTCAGGACCTATTCTATCATCCTATGTGTACGTCATGTTGGCGCACTTCCGTATTTATTTTATTATTCATGTCATACTTTGACAAATCGCTGTCCGCACATCTCAATGCGACTACTTTAATCAGCCATATTCCCAAAACCTAAGTTTTTACGGTAACTTGGGTGGTATAATACAGAAGTTCTCGTCCTATTCTATCACCCTATGTGTACGTCATGTTGGCACACCTCCGTATTTTTTTTATATTTCGTGTCAAACTTCGACAAATCGTTGTCCGCACATCGCATAGCGACTAATTTAATCACCCATATTTCCAAAACCTAAGTTTTTACGGTAACTTGAGTGGTAGGATACAGATGTTCTGGTCCTATTCTATCACCCTATGTGTACGTCATGTATCCACAATTCCGTATTTATTTTTATATTTCATGTCAAACTTAGACAAATCGCTGTCCGCACATCTCAATGCGACTACTTTAATCAGCCATATTTCCAAAACCTAAGTTTTTACGGTAACTTGGGTGGTAAAATACAGACTTTCTGGTCCTATTCTATCACCATATGTGACCGTAATGTTGGCACACTTCCGTATTTATTTCTATATTACATGTCATACTTAGACAAATCGTTGTCCGCACATCGCATAGCGACTAATTTAATCACCCATATTTCCAAAACCTAACTTTTTAAGGTAACTTGGGTGGTATAGTACTAAAGTTCTGGACCTATTCTATCATCCTACGTGTACGTCATGCTGACACACTGCCGTATTTATTTTATATTTTATGTCAAACTTAGGTGGATCGCTGTCTACACATCCAAAGCGACTATTTTAATCTCCCGTATTTCCAAAACCTAAGTTATTAAGGTAACTTGGGTGGTATAGTACTAAAGTTCTGGACCTATTCTATCATCCTATGTGTACGTCATGTTGGCACACCTCCGTATTTTTTTTATATTTCATGTCAAACTTCGACAAATCTCTATCCGCACATCTCAATGCGACTGCTTTAATCAGCCATATTTCCAAAACCTAAGTTTTTACGGTAACTTGGGTGGTATAATAGAGAAGTTCTGGTCCTATTCTATCACCTTACGTGTACGTAATGTTGGCACACCTCCGTATTTATTATTATATTTCATGTCATACTTAGACAAATCGTTGTCCGCACAACGCATAGCGACTAATTTAATCACCCATATTTCCAAAACCTAAGGTTTTACGGTAACTTGGGTGGTATAATACAGAAGTTCTGGTCCTATTCTATCACCCTACGTGTACGTAATGTTGGCACACCTCCGTATTTATTTTTATATTTCATGTCAAACTTAGACAAATCGTTGTCCGCACATCGCATAGCGACTAATTTAATCACCCATATTTCCAAAACCTAAATTTTTAAGGTAACTTGGGTGGTATAATACTAATTTTCAGGACCTATTCTATCATCCTATGTGTACGTCATGTTGGCACACTTCCGTATTTATTTTATTTTTCATGTCATACTTTGACAAATCGCTGTCCGCACATCTCAATGCGACTACTTTAATCAGCCATATTTCCAAAACCTAAGTTTTTACGGAAACTTGGGTGGTATAATACAGAAGTTCTGGTCCTATTCTATCACCCTACGTGTACGTAATGTTGGGACAGCGATTTGTCAAAGTGTGACATGAAAAATAAAATAAATACGGAAGTGTGCCAACATTACGTACACGTAGGGTGATAGAATAGGTCCTGAAATTTAGTATTATACCACCCAAGTTACCTTAAAAACTTAGGTTTTGGAAATATGGGTGATTAAATTAGTCGCATTGAGATGTGCGGACAGAGATTATTCGAAGTTTGACACGAAATATAAAAATAAATACGGAAATGTGGATACATGACGTACACGTAAGGTGATAGAATAGGACCAGAACTTCTGTATTATACCACCCAAGTTACCGTAAAAACTTAGGTTTTGGAAATATGGCTGATTAAAGTAGTCGCATTGAGATGTGCGGACAGCGATTTGTCAAAGTATGACATGAAAAATAAAATAAATACGGAAGTGTGCCAACATGACGTACACATAGGATGTTAGAATAGGTCCTGAAATTTAGTATTATACCACCCAAGTTACCTTAAAAACTTAGGTTTTGGAAATATGGCTGATTAAATTAGTCGCTATGCAATGTGTGGACAACGATTTGTCTAAGTTTGACATGAAATATAAAAATAAATACGGAATTGTGGATACATGACGTACACATAGGGTGATAGAATAGGTCCAGAACTTCTGTATTATACCACCCAAGTTACCGTAAAAACTTAGGTTTTGGAAATATGGTGATTAAATTAGTCGCTATGCGATGTGCGGACAACGATTTGTCTAGGTTTGACATGAAATATAAAAATAAATACGGAATTGTGGATACATGACGTACACATAGGGTGATAGAATAGGACCAGAACTTCTGTATTATACCACCCAAGTTACCGTAAAAACTTAGGTTTTGGAAATATGGCTGATTAAAGTAGTCGCATTGAGATGTGCGGACAGCGATTTGTCAAAGTATGACATGAAAAATAAAATAAATACGGAAGTGTGCCAACATGACGTACACATAGGATGATAGAATAGGTCCTGACATTTAGTATTATACCATCCAAGTTACCGTAAAAACGTAGGTTTTGGAAATATGGGTGATTAAATTAGTCGCATTGAGATGAGCGGACAGAGATTTGTCGAAGTTTGACACGAAATATAAAAATAAATACGGAATTGTGGATACATGACGTACACGTAGGGTGATAGAATAGGACCAGAACTTCTGTATTATACCACCCAAGTTACCGTAAAAACTTAGGTTTTGGAAATATGGGTGATTAAATTAGTCGCTATGCGATGTGCGGACAACGAATTGTCTAAGTTTGAAATGAAATATAAAATAAATACGGAATAGTGGATACATGACGTACACATAGGGTGATAGAATAGGACCAGAACTATAGTATTATACCACTTAGGTTACCGTCAAAACTTAGGTTTTGTAAATATGGGTGATTAAAATAGTCGCTTTGGATGTGTGGACAGCGATCCGCCTAGGTTTGACATGAAATATAAAATAAATACGGAAGTGTGCCAACAAGACGTACACATAGGGTGATAGAATAGGACCAGAACTTCTGTATTATACCACCCAAGTTACCGTAAAAACTTAGGTTTTGGAAATATGGCTGATTAAAGTAGTCGCTTTGCGATGTGCGGACAGCGATTTGTCTAAGTTTGACATGAAATATAAAATAAATACGGAAGTGTGCCAACATGACGTAC
This sequence comes from Flexamia atlantica, assembly GCA_035578135.1. Classification (NCBI taxonomy): domain Eukaryota; kingdom Metazoa; phylum Arthropoda; class Insecta; order Hemiptera; family Cicadellidae; genus Flexamia; species Flexamia atlantica. The sequence continues at coordinate 19,910 of JAQJVK010000239.1, read as the reverse complement.
ACATAGGATGATAGAATAGGTCCTGAAATTTAGTATTATACCACCCAAGTTACCTTAAAAACTTAGGTTTTGGAAATATGGGTGATTAAATTAGTCGCTATGCGATGTGCGGACAACGATTTGTCTAAGTTTGACATGAAATATAAAAATAAATACGGAATTGTGGTAGCATGACGTACACATAGGGTGATAGAATAGGACCAGAACTTCTGTATTATACCACCCAAGTTACCGTAAAAACTTAGGTTTTGGAAATATGGCTGATTAAAGTAGTCGCATTGAGATGTGCGGACAGCGATTTGTCAAAGTATGACATGAAAAATAAAATAAATACGGAAGAGTGCCAACATGACGTACACATAGGATGATAGAATAGGTCCTGAAATTTAGTATTATACCACCCAAGTTACCTTAAAAACTTAGGTTTTGGAAATATAGGTGATTAAATTAGTCGCTATGCAATGTGCGGACAACGATTTGTCTAAGTTTGACATGAAATATAAAAATAAATACGGAATTGTGGATACATGACGTACACATAGGGGTACACGTAGGGTGATAGAATAGGACCAGAACTTCTGTATTATCCCACCCAAGTTACCGTAAAAACTTAGGTTTTGGAAATATGGCTGATTAAAGTAGTCGCATTGAGATGTGCGGACAGCGATTTGTCAAAGTATGACATGAAAAATAAAATAAATACGGAATTGTGGATACATGACGTACACATAGGATGATAGAATAGGTCCAGAACTATAATACTATACCACCCAAGTTACCTTAAAAACTTAGGTTTTGGAAATATGGGTGATTAAATTAGTCGCATTGAGATGTGCGGACAACGATTTGTCTAAGTTTGACATGAAATATAAAAATAAATACGGAATTGTGGATACATGACGTACACATAGGGTGATAGAATAGGACCAGAACTTCTGTATTATACCACCCAAGTTACCGTAAAAACTTAGGTTTTGGAAATATGGCTGATTAAAGTAGTCGCATTGAGATGTGCGGACAGCGATTTGTCAAAGTATGACATGAAAAATAAAATAAACACGGAAGTGTGCCAACATGACGTACACATAGGATTATAGAATAGGTCCTGAAATTTAGTATTATACCACCCAAGTTACCTTAAAAACTTAGGTTTTGGAAATATGGCTGATTAAATTAGTCGCTATGCGATGTGCGGACAACGATTTGTCTAAGTTTGACATGAAATATAAAAATAAATACGGAATTGTGGATACATGACGTACACATAGGGTGATAGAATAGGTCCAGAACTTCTGTATTATACCACCCAAGTTACCGTAAAAACTTAGGTTTTGGAAATATGGGTGATTAAATTAGTCGGTATACGATGTGCGGACAACGATTTGTCTAAGTTTGACATGAAGTATAAAAATAAATACGGAATTGTGGATACATGACGTACACATAGGGTGATAGAAAAGGACCAGAACTTCTGTATTACACCACCCAAGTTACCGTAAAAACATAGGTTTTGGAAATATGGGTGATTAAATTAGTCGCTATGCGATGTGCGGACAACGATTTGTCTAAGTTTGACATGAAATATAAAAATAAATACGGAGGTGTGCCAACATGACGTACACATAGGATGATAGAATAGGTCCAGAAATTTAGTATTATACCATCCAAGTTACCTTAAAAACTTAGGTTTTGGAAATACGGGTGATTAAATTAGTCGCATTGAGATGTGCGGACAGCGATTTGTCTAAGTTTGACATGAAATATAAAAATAAATAAGGAATTGTGCCAACATGACGTACACATAGGGTGATAGAATAGGACCAGAACTTCTGTATTATACCACCCAAGTTACCGTAAAAACTTAGGTTTTGGAAATATGGGTAATTAAATTAGTCGCTATGCGATGTGCGGACAACGATTTGTCTAAGTATGACATGAAATATAATAATAAATACGGAGGTGTGCCAACATTACGTACACGTAGGGTGATAGAATAGGACCAGAAACTCTGTATTATACCACCCAAGTTACCGTAAAAACTTAGGTTTTGGAAATATGGCTGATTAAAGTAGTCGCATTGAGATGTGCGGACAGAGATTTGTCGAAGTTTGACACGAAATATAAAAAAAATACGGAGGTGTTCCAACATGACGTACACATAGGATGATAGAATAGGTCCAGAACTTTAGTACTATACCACCCAAGTTACCGTAAAAACTTAGGTTTTGGAAATATGGCTGATTAAAGTAGTCGCATTGAGATGTGCGGACAGCGATTTGTCTAAGTTTGACATGAAATATAAAAATAAATACGGAATTGTGGATACATGACGTACACATAGGGTGATATAATAGGACCAGAACTTCTGTATTATACCACCCAAGTTACCGTAAAAACTTAGGTTTTGGAAATATGGGTGATTAAATTAGTCGCTATGCGATGTGCGGACAACGATTTGTCTAAGTTTGACATGAAATATAAAAATAAATACGGAATTTTGGATACATGACGTACACATTGGGTGATAGAATAGGATTAGAACTATATTATTATACCACTCAGGTTACCGTCAAAACTTAGGTTTTGGAAATACGGGTGATTAAAATAGTCGCTTTGGATGTGTGGACAGCGATCCACCTAAGTTTGACATAAAATATAAAATAAATACGGAAGTGTGTCAGCATGACGTACACGTAGGATGAAAGAAAAGGACCAGAACTTCTGTATTATACCACCCAAGTTACTGTAAAAACTTAGGTTTTGGAAATATGGGTGATTAAATTAGTCGCTATGCGATGTGCGGACAACGATTTGTCAAAATATGACATTAAAAATAAAATAAATACGGAAATGTGCCAACATGACGTACACATAGGGTGATAGAATAGGACCAGAACTTCTGTATTATACCACCCAAGTTACCGTAAAAACTTAGGTTTTGGAAATATGGGTAATTAAATTAGTCGCTATGCGATGTGCGGACAACGATTTGTCTAAGTATGACATGAAATATAATAATAAATACGGAGGTGTGCCAACATTACGTACACGTAGGGTGATGAAATAGGACCAGAACTTCTGTATTATACCACCCAAGTTACCGTAAAAACTTAGGTTTTGGAAATATGGCTGATTAAAGTAGTCGCATTGAGATGTGCGGACAGCGATTTGTCAAAGTATGACATGAAAAATAAAATAAATACGGAAGTGTGCCAACATGACGTACACATAGGATGATAGAATAGGTCCTGAAATTTAGTATTATACCACCCAAGTTACCTTAAAAACTTAGGTTTTGGAAATATGGGTGATTAAATTAGTCGCATTGAGATGTGCGGACAGAGATTTGTCGAAGTTTGACACGAAATATAAAAATAAATACGGAATTGTGGATACATGACGTACACGTAGGGTGATAGAATAGGACCAGAACTTCTGTATTATACCACCCAAGTTACCGTAAAAACTTAGGTTTTGGAAATATGGCTGATTAAAGTAGTCGCATTGAGATGTGCGGACAGCGATTTGTCAAAGTATGACATGAAAAATAAAATAAAAACGGAAGTGTGCCAACATGACGTACACATAGGATGATAGAATAGGTCCTGAAATTTAGTATTATACCACCCAAGTTACCTTAAAAACTTAGGTTTTGGAAATATGGGTGATTAAATTAGTCGCATTGAGATGTGCGGACAGAGATTTGTCGAAGTTTGACACGAAATATAAAAATAAATACGGAATTGTGGATACATGACGTACACATAGGGTGATAGAATAGGACCAGAACTTCTGTATTATACCACCCAAGTTACCGTAAAAACTTAGGTTTTGGAAATATGGCTGATTAAAGTAGTCGCATTGAGATGTGCGGACAGCGATTTGTCAAAGTATGACATGAAAAATAAAATAAAAACGGAAGTGTGCCAACATGACGTACACATAGGATGATAGAATAGGTCCTGAAATTTAGTATTATACCACCCAAGTTACCTTAAAAACTTAGGTTTTGGAAATATGGGTGATTAAATTAGTCGCTATGCGATGTGCGGACAACGATTTGTCTAAGTTTGACATGAAATATAAAAATAAATACGGAATTGTGGATACATGACGTACACATAGGGTGATAGAATAGGACCAGACCTTCTGTATTATACCACCCAAGTTACCGTAAAAACTTAGGTTTTGGAAATATGGGTGATTAAATTAGTCGCTATGCGATGTGCGGACAACGATTTGTCTAAGTTTGACATGAAATATAGAAATAAATACGGAATTTTGGATACATGACGTACACATAGGGTGATAGAATAGGATTAGAACTATATTATTATACCACTCAGGTTACCGTCAAAACTTAGGTTTTGGAAATACGGGTGATTAAAATAGTCGCTTTGGATGTGTGGACAGCGATTCCATATTTCCAAAACCTAAGTTTTTAAGGTAACTTGGGTGGTATAGTACTAAAGTTCTGGACATATTCTATCATACTATGTGTACGTCATGTTGGAACACTTCCGTATTTATTTTATATTTCATGTCAAACTTAGACAAATTGCTGTCCGCCCATCGCAAAGCGACTACTTTAATCAGCCATATTTCCAAAACCTAAGTTTTTACGGTAACTTGGGTGGTATAATACAGAAGTTCTGGTCCTATTCTATCACCCTATGTGTACGTCTTGTTGGCACACTCGCGTATTTATTTTATATTTCATGTCAAACTTAGGCGGATCGCTGTCCACACATCCAAAGCGACTATTTTAATTACCCATATTTCCAAAACCTAAGTTTTTCGGATAACCTGAGTGGTATAATACTATAGTTCTGGTCCTATTCTATCACCCTATGTGTACGTCATGTATCCAAAATTCCGTATTTATTTTTATATTTCATGTCAAACCTAGACAAATCGTTGTCCGCACATCTCAATGCGACTACTTTAATCAGCCATATTTCCAAAACCTAAGTTTTTACGGTAACTTGGGTGGTATAGTACTAAAGTTCTGGACCTATTCTATCATTCTATGTGTACGTCATGTTGGCACACCTCCGTATTTTTTTTATATTTCGTGTCAAACTTCGACAAATATCTGTCCGCACATCTCAATGCGACTACTTTAATCAGCCATATTTCCAAAACCTAAGTTTTTACGGTAACTTGGGTGGTATAATACAGAAGTTCTGGTCCTTTTCTATCACCCTATGTGTACGTCATGTATCCACAATTCCGTATTTATTTTTATATTTCATGTCAAACTTAGACAAATCGTTGTCCGCACATCGCATAGCTACTAGTTTAATCACCCATATTTCCAAAACCTAAGTTTTTACGGTAACTTGGGTGGTATAATACTAAATTTCAGGACCTATTCTTTCATCCTATGTGTACGTCATGTTGGCACACTTCCGTATTTATTTTATTTTTCATGTCATACTTTAAAAATCGCTGTCCGCACATCTCAATGCGACTACTTTATTCAGCCATATTTCCAAAACCTAAGTTTTTACGGTAACTTGGGTGGTATAATACAGAAGTTCTGGTCCTATTCTATCACCCTACGTGTACGTAATGTTTGCACACCTCCGTATTTATTATTATATTTCATGTCATACTTAGACAAATCGTTGTCCGCACATCGCATAGCGACTAATTTAATCACCCATATTTCCAAAACCTAAGTTTTTACGGTAACTTGGGTGGTATAGTATTATAGTTCTGGACCTATTCTATCATCCTATGTGTACGTCATGTTGGCACACCTCCGTATTTTTTTATATTTCGTGTCAAACTTCGACAAATCTCTGTCCGCACATCTCAATGCGACTAATTTAATCACCCATATTTCCAAACCTAAGTTTTTACGGTAACTTGGGTGGTATAATACACAAGTTCTGGTCCTATTTCATCACCCTACGTGTACGTCATGCTGACACACTGCCGTATTTATTTTATATTTTATGTCAAACAGGTGGATCGCTGTCCACACATCCAAAGCGACTATTTTAATCACCCGTATTTCCAAAACCTAAGTTTTTAAGGTAACTTGGGTGGTATAGTACTAAAGTTCTGGACCTATTCTATCATCCTATGTGTACGTCATGTTGGCACACCTCCGTATTTTTTTATATTTCGTGTCAAACTTCGCAAAATCTCTGTCCGCACATCTCAATGCGACTACTTTAATCAGCCATATTTCCAAAACCTAAGTTTTTACGGTAACTTGGGTGGTATAATACAGAGGTTCTGGTCCTATTCTATCACCCTATATGTGCGTAATGTTGGCACTCTTCCGTATTTATTATTATATTTCATGTCAAACTTAGACAAATCGCTGTCCGCACATCTCAATGCGACTACTTTAATCAGCCATATTTCCAAAACCTAAGTTTTTACGGTAACTTGGGTGGTATAGCACTAAAGTTCTGGACCTATTCTATCATCTTATGTGTACGTCATGTTGGCACACCTTCGTATTTTTTTTATATTTCGTGTCAAACTTCTACAAATCTCTGTCCGCACATCTCAATGCGACTAATTTAATCACCCATATTTCCAAAACCTAAGTTTTTACGGTAACTTGGGTGGTATAATACAGAAGTTCTGGTCCTATTCTATCACCCTATGTGTACGTCATGTATCCACAATTCCGTATTTATTTTTATATTTCATGTCAAACTTAGACAAATCGTTGTCCGCACATCGCATAGCGAATAATTTAATCACCCATATTTCCAAAACCTAAGTTTTTAAGGTAACTTGGGTGGTATAATACTAAATTTCAGGACCTATTCTATCATCCTATGTGTACGTCATGTTGGCACACTTCCGTATTTATTTTATTTTTCATGTCATACTTTGACAAATCGCTGTCCGCACATCTCAATGCGACTACTTTAATCAGCCATATTTCCAAAACCTAAGTTTTTACGGTAACTTGGGTGGTATAATACACAAGTTCTGGTCCTATTTCATCACCCTACGTGTACGTCATGCTGACACACTGCCGTATTTATTTTATATTTTATGTCAAACAGGTGGATCGCTGTCCACACATCCAAAGCGACTATTTTAATCACCCGTATTTCCAAAACCTAAGTTTTTAAGGTAACTTGGGTGGTATAGTACTAAAGTTCTGGACCTATTCTATCATCCTATGTGTACGTCATGTTGGCACACCTCCGTATTTTTTTATATTTCGTGTCAAACTTCGCAAAATCTCTGTCCGCACATCTCAATGCGACTACTTTAATCAGCCATATTTCCAAAACCTAAGTTTTTACGGTAACTTGGGTGGTATAATACAGAGGTTCTGGTCCTATTCTATCACCCTATATGTGCGTAATGTTGGCACTCTTCCGTATTTATTATTATATTTCATGTCAAACTTAGACAAATCGCTGTCCGCACATCTCAATGCGACTACTTTAATCAGCCATATTTCCAAAACCTAAGTTTTTACGGTAACTTGGGTGGTATAGCACTAAAGTTCTGGACCTATTCTATCATCTTATGTGTACGTCATGTTGGCACACCTTCGTATTTTTTTTATATTTCGTGTCAAACTTCTACAAATCTCTGTCCGCACATCTCAATGCGACTAATTTAATCACCCATATTTCCAAAACCTAAGTTTTTACGGTAACTTGGGTGGTATAATACAGAAGTTCTGGTCCTATTCTATCACCCTATGTGTACGTCATGTATCCACAATTCCGTATTTATTTTTATATTTCATGTCAAACTTAGACAAATCGTTGTCCGCACATCGCATAGCGAATAATTTAATCACCCATATTTCCAAAACCTAAGTTTTTAAGGTAACTTGGGTGGTATAATACTAAATTTCAGGACCTATTCTATCATCCTATGTGTACGTCATGTTGGCACACTTCCGTATTTATTTTATTTTTCATGTCATACTTTGACAAATCGCTGTCCGCACATCTCAATGCGACTACTTTAATCAGCCATATTTCCAAAACCTAAGTTTTTACGGTATCTTGGGTGGTATAGTATTATAGTTCTGGACCTATTCTATCATCCTATATGTACGTCATGTTGGCACACCTCCGTATTTTTTTTATATTTCGTGTCAAACTTCGACAAATCTCTGTTCGCACATCTCAATGCGACTAATTTAATCAGCCATATTTCCAAAACCTAAGTTTTTACGGTAACTTGGGTGGTATAGTACTAAAGTTCTGGACCTATTCTATCATCCTATGTGTACGTCATGTTAGCACACCTTCGTATTTTTTTTATATTTCGTGTCAAACTTCGACAAATCTCTGTCCGCACATCTCAATGCGACTAATTTAATCACCCATATTTCCAAAACCTAAGTTTTTACGGTAACTTGGGTGGTATAATACAGAAGTTCTGGTCCTATTCTATCACCCTATGTGTACGTCATGTATCCACAATTCCGTATTTATTTTTATATTTCATGTCAAACTTAGACAAATCGTTGTCCGCACATCGCATAGCGACTAATTTAATCACCCATATTTCCAAAACCTAAGTTTTTAAGGTAACTTGGGTGGTATAATACTAAATTTCAGGACCTATTCTATCATCCTATGTGTACGTCATGTTGGCACACTTCCGTATTTATTTTATTTTTCATGTCATACTTTGACAAATCGCTGTCCGCACATCTCAATGCGACTACTTTAATCAGCCATATTTCCAAAACCTAAGTTTTTACGGTATCTTGGGTGGTATAGTATTATAGTTCTGGACCTATTCTATCATCCTATATGTACGTCATGTTGGCACACCTCCGTATTTTTTTTATATTTCGTGTCAAACTTCGACAAATCTCTGTTCGCACATCTCAATGCGACTAATTTAATCACCCATATTTCCAAAACCTAAGTTTTTACGGTAACTTGGGTGGTATAATACACAAGTTCTGGTCCTATTTCATCACCCTACGTGTACGTCATGCTGACACACTGCCGTATTTATTTTATATTTTATGTCAAACAGGTGGATCGCTCTCCACACATCCAAAGCGACTATTTTAATCACCCGTATTTCCAAAACCTAAGTTTTTTAGGTAACTTGGGTGGTATAGTACTAAAGTTCTGGTCCTATTCTATCACCCTATGTGTACGTCATGTATCCACAATTCTATATTTATTTTTATATTTCATGTCAAACTTAGAAAAACCGTTGTCCGCACATCGCATAGCGACTTATTTAATCACCCATATTTCCAAAACCTAAGTTTTTAAGGTAACTTGGGTGGTATAATACTTAATTTCAGGACCTATTCTATCATCCTATGTGTACGTCATGTTGGCACACTTCCGTATTTATTTTATTTTTCATGTCATACTTTGACAAATCGCTGTCCGCACATCTCAATGCGACTACTTTAATCAGCCATATTTCCAAAACCTAAGTTTTTACGGTAACTTGGGTGGTATAATACAGAAGTTCTGGTCCTATTCTATCACCCTATATGTACGTAATGTTGGCACACTTCCGTATTTATTTTTATATTTCATGTCAAACGTAGACAAATCGTTGTCCGCACATCGCATAGCGACTAATTTAATCACCCATATTTCCAAAACCTAAGTTTTTAAGGTAACTTGGGTGGTATAATACTAAATTTCAGGACCTATTCTATCACCCTATGTGTACGTCATGTTGGTACACTTCCGTATTTATTTTATTTTTCATGTCATACTTTGACAAATCGCTGTCCGCACATCTCAATGCGACTACTTTAATCAGACATATTTTCAAAACCTAAGTTTTTACGGTAACTTGGGTGGTATAATACAGAAGTTCTGGTCCTTTTCTATCACCCTACGTGTACGTAATGTTGGCACACCTCCGTATTTATTATTATATTTCATGTCATACTTAGACAAATCGTTGTCCGCACATCGCATAGCGACTAATTTAATCAGCCATATTTCCAAAACCTACGTTTTTACGGTAACTTGAGTGGTATAGTACTAAAGTTCTGGACCTATTCTATCATCCTATGTGTACGTCATGTTGGCACACCTCCGTATTTTTCTTATATTTCGTGTCAAACTTCGACAAATCTCTGTCCGCACATCTCAATGCGACTAATTTAATCACCCATATTTCCAAAACCTAAGTTTTTAAGGTAACTTGGGTGGTATAATACTAAATTTCAGGACCTATTCTATCACCCTATGTGTACGTCATGTTGGTACACTTCCGTATTTATTTTATTTTTCATGTCATACTTTGACAAATCGCTGTCCGCACATCTCAATGCGACTACTTTAATCAGCCATATTTCCAAAACCTAAGTTTTTACGGTAACTTGGGTGGTATAATACAGAAGTTCTGGTCCTTTTCTATCACCCTACGTGTACGTAATGTTGGCACACCTCCGTATTTATTATTATATTTCATGTCATACTTAGACAAATCGTTGTCCGCACATCGCATAGCGACTAATTTAATCAGCCATATTTTCAAAACCTAAGTTTTTACGGTAACTTGAGTGGTATAGTACTAAAGTTCTGGACCTATTCTATCATCCTATGTGTACGTCATGTTGGCACACTTCCGTATTTATTTTATTTTTCATGTCATACTTTGACAAATCGCTGTCCGCACATCTCAATGCGACTACTTTAATCAGCCATATTTCCAAAACCTAAGTTTTTACGGTAACTTGGGTGGTATAATACAGAAGTTCTGGTCCTATTTCATCACCCTACTTGTACGTCATGCTGACACACTGCCGTATTTATTTTATATTTTATGTCAAACTTAGGTGGATCACTGTCCACACATCCAAAGCGACTATTTTAATCACCCGTATTTCCAAAACCTAAGTTTTTAAGGTAACTTGGGTGGTATAGTACTAAAGTTCTGGACCTATTCTATCATCCTATGTGTACGTCATGTTGGCACACCTCCGTATTTTTTTTATATTTCGTGTCAAACTTCGACAAATCTCTGTCCGCACATCTCAATGCGACTACTTTAATCAGCCATATTTCCAAAACCTAAGTTTTTACGGTAACTTGGGTGGTATAATACAGAAGTTCTGGTCCTATTCTATCACCCTATGTGTACGTCATGTATCCACAATTCCGTATTTATTTTTATATTTCATGTCAAACTTAGAAAAATCGTTGTCCGCACATCGCATAGCGACTAATTTATTCACCCATATTTCCAAAACCTAAGTTTTTAAGGTAACTTGGGTGGTATAATACTAAATTTCAGGACCTATTCTATCATCCTATGTTACGTCATGTTGGCACACTTCCGTATTTATTTTATTTTTCATGTCATACTTTGACAAATCGCTGTCCGCACATCTCAATGCGACTACTTTAATCAGCCATATTTCCAAAACCTAAGTTTTTACGGTAACTTGGGTGGTATAATACAGAAGTTCTGGTCCTATTCTATCACCCTACGTGTACGTCATGTATCCACAATTCCGCATTTATTTTTATATTTCATGTCAAACGTAGACAAATCGTTGTCCGCACATCGCATAGCGACTAATTTAATCAGCCATATTTCCAAAACCTACGTTTTTACGGTAACTTGAGTGGTATAGTACTAAAGTTCTGGACCTATTCTATCATCCTATGTGTACGTCATGTTGGAACACCTCCGTATTTTTCTTATATTTCGTGTCAAACTTCGACAAATCTCTGTCCGCACATCTCAATGCGACTAATTTAATCACCCATATTTCCAAAACCTAAGTTTTTAAGGTAACTTGGGTGGTATAATACTAAATTTCAGGACCTCTTCTATCACCCTATGTGTACGTCATGTTGGTACACTTCCGTATTTATTTTATTTTTCATATCATACTTTGACAAATCGCTGTCCGCACATCTCAATGCGACTACTTTAATCAGCCATATTTCCAAAACCTAAGTTTTTACGGTAACTTGGGTGGTATAATACAGAAGTTCTGGTCCTTTTCTATCACCCTACGTGTACGTAATGTTGGCACACCTCCGTATTTATTATTATATTTCATGTCATACTTAGACAAATCGTTGTCCGCACATCGCATAGCGACTAATTTAATCAGCCATATTTCCAAAACCTAAGTTTTTACGGTAACTTGAGTGGTATAGTACTAAAGTTCTGGACCTATTCTATCATCCTATGTGTACGTCATGTTGGCACACCTCCGTATTTTTCTTATATTTCGTGTCAAACTTCGACAAATCTCTGTCCGCACATCTCAATGCGACTAATTTAATCACCCATATTTCCAAAACCTAAGTTTTTACGGTAACTTGGGTGGTATAATACAGAAGTTCTGGTCCTATTCTATCACCCTATGTGTACGTCATGTATCCACAATTCCGTATTTATTTTTATATTTCATGTCAAACTTAGACAAATCGTTGTCCGCACATCGCATAGCGACTAATTTAATCACCCATATTTCCAAAACCTAAGTTTTTAAGGTAACTTGGGTGGTATAATACAAAATTTCAGGACCTATTCTATCATCCTATGTGTACGTCATGTTGGCACACTTCCGTATTTATTTTATTTTTCATGTCATACTTTGACAAATCGCTGTCCGCACATCTCAATGCGACTACTTTAATCAGCCATATTTCCAAAACCTAAGTTTTTACGGTAACTTGGGTGGTATAATACAGAAGTTCTGGTCCTATTTCATCACCCTACGTGTACGTCATGCTGACACACTGCCGTATTTATTTTATATTTTATGTCAAACTTAGGTGGATCACTGTCCACACATCCAAAGCGACTATTTTAATCACCCGTATTTCCAAAACCTAAGTTTTTAAGGTAACTTGGGTGGTATAGTACTAAAGTTCTGGACCTATTCTATCATCCTATGTGTACGTCATGTTGGCACACCTCCGTATTTTTTTTATATTTCGTGTCAAACTTCGACAAATCTCTGTCCGCACATCTCAATGCGACTACTTTAATCAGCCATATTTCCAAAACCTAAGTTTTTACGGTAACTTGGGTGGTATAATACAGAAGTTCTGGTCCTATTCTATCACCCTATGTGTAAGTCATGTATCCACAATTCCGTATTTATTTTTATATTTCATGTCAAACTTAGAAAAATCGTTGTCCGCACATCGCATAGCGACTAATTTATTCACCCATATTTCCAAAACCTAAGTTTTTAAGGTAACTTGGGTGGTATAATACTAAATTTCAGGACCTATTCTATCATCCAATGTGTACGTCATGTTGGCACACTTCCGTATTTATTTTATTTTTCATGTCATACTTTGACAAATCGCTGTCCGCACATCTCAATGCGACTACTTTAATCAGCCATATTTCCAAAACCTAAGTTTTTACGGTAACTTGGGTGGTATAATACAGATGTTCTGGTCCTAATTAATCACCCTACGTGTACGTCATGTATCCACAATTCCGCATTTATTTTTATATTTCATGTCAAACGTAGACAAATCGTTGTCCGCACATCGCATAGCGACTAATTTAATCACCCATATTTCCAAAAACCTAAGTTTTTAAGGTAACTTGGGTGGTATAATACTAAATTTCAGGACCTATTCTATCACCCTATGTGTACGTCATGTTGGTACACTTCCGTATTTATTTTATTTTTCATGTCATACTTTGACAAATCGCTGTCCGCACATCTCAATGCGACTACTTTAATCCGCCATATTTCCAAAACCTAAGATTTTACGGTAACTTGGGTGGTATAATACAGAAGCTCTGGTCCTTTTCTATCACCCTACGTGTACGTAATGTTGGCACACCTCCGTATTTATTATTATATTTCATGTCATACTTAGACAAATCGTTGTCCGCACATCGCATAGCGACTAATTTAATCAGCCATATTTCCAAAACCTAAGTTTTTACGGTAATTTGAGTGGTATAGTTCTAAAGTTCTGGACCTATTCTATCATCCTATGTGTACGTCATGTTGGCACACCTCCGTATTTTTCTTATATTTCGTGTCAAACTTCGACAAATCTCTGTCCGCATATCTCAATGCGACTAATTTAATCACCCATATTTCCAAAACCTAAGTTTTTACGGTAACTTGGGTGGTATAATACAGAAGTTCTGGTCCTATTCTATCACCCTATGTGTACGTCATGTATCCACAATTCCGTATTTATTTTTATATTTCATGTCAAACTTAGACAAATCGTTGTCCACACATCCAAAGCGACTATTTTAATCACCCGTATTTCCAAAACCTAAGTTTTTAAAGTAACTTGGGTGGTATAGTACTAAAGTTCTGGACCTATTCTATCATCCTATGTGTACGTCATGTTGCACACCTCCGTATTTTTTTTATATTTCGTGTCAAACTTCGACAAATCTCTGTCCGCACATCTCAATGCGACTACTTTAATCAGCCATATTTCCAAAACCTAAGTTTTTACGGTAACTTGGGTGGTATAATACAGAAGTTCTGGTCCTATTCTATCACCCTACCTGTACGTAATGTTGGCACACCTCCGTATTTATTATTATATTTCATGTCATACTTAGACAAATCGTTGTCCACACAACGCAAAGCGACTAATTTAAACACCCATATTTCCAAAACCTAAGGTTTTACGGTAACTTGGGTGGTATAATACGGAAGTTCTGGTCCTATTCTATCACCCTATGTGTACGTCATGTATCCACAATTATGTATTTATTTTTATATTTCATGTCAAACTTAGACAAATCGTTGTCCGCACATCGCATAGCGACTAATTTAATCACCCATATTTCCAAAACCTAAGTTTTTACGGTAACTTGGGTGGTATAATACAGAAGTTCTGGTCCTATTCTATCACCCAATGTGTACGTCATGTATCCACAATTCCGTATTTATTTTTATATTTCATGTCAAACTTAGACAAATCGCTGTCCGCACATCTCAATGCGACTACTTTAATCAGCCATATTTCCAAAACCTAAGTTTTTACGGTAACTTGGGTGGTATAGTACTAAAGTTCTGGACCTATTCTATCATCCTATGTGTACGACATGTTGGCACACCTCCGTATTTTTTTTATATTTCGTGTCAAACTTCGACAAATCTCTGTCCGCACATCTCAATGCGACTAATTTAATCACCCATATTTCCAAAACCTAAGTTTTACGGTAACTTGGGTGGTATAATACAGAAGTTCTGGTCCTATTCTATCACCCTATGTGTACGTCATGTATCCACAATTCCGTATTTATTTTTATATTTCATGTCAAACTTAGACAAATTGTTGTCCGCATATCGCATAGCGACTAATTTAATCACCCATATTTCCAAAACCTAAAATTTTACGGTAACTTGGGTGGTATAATACAGAAGTTCTGGTCCTATTTCATCACCCTACGTGTACGTCATGCTGACACACTGCCGTATTTATTTTATATTTTATGTCAAACTTAGGTGGATCACTGTCCACACATCCAAAGCGACTATTTTAATCACCCGTATTTCCAAAACCTAAGTTTTTAAGGTAACTTGGGTGGTATAGTACTAAAGTTCTGGACCTACTCTATCATCCTATGTGTACGTCATGTTGGCACACCTCCGTATTTTTTTATATTTCGTGTCAAACTTCGACAAATCTCTGTCCGCACATCTCAATGCGACTACTTTAGTCAGCCATATTTCCAAAACCTAAGTTTTTACGGTAACTTGGGTGGTATAATACAGAAGTTCTGGTCCTATTCTATCACCCTACTTGTACGTAATGTTGGCACACCTCCGTATTTATTATTATATTTCATGTCATACTTAGACAAATCGTTGTCCGCACATCGCATAGCGACTAATTTAATCACCCATATTTCCAAAACCTAAGTTTTTAAGGTAACTTGGGTGGTATAGTACTAAAGTTCTGGTCCTATTCTTTCATCCTACGTGTACGTCATGCTGACACACTGCCGTATTTATTTTATATTTTATGTCAAACTTAGGTGGATCGCTGTCCACACATCCAAAGCGACTATTTTAATCACCCGTATTTCCAAAACCTAAGTTTTTAAGGTAACTTGGGTGGTATAGTACTAAAGTTCTGGACCTATTCTATCATCCTATGTGTACGTCATGTTGGCACACCTTTGTATTTTTTTTATATTTCGTGTCAAACTTCGACAAATCTCTGTCCGCACATCTCAATGCGACTAATTTAATCAGCCATATTTCCAAAACCTAAGTTTTTACGGTAACTTGGGTGGTATAATACAGAAGTTCTGGTCCTATTCTATCACCCTATATGTACGTAATGTTGGCACACTTCCGTATTTATTATTATATTTCATGTCATACTTAGACAAATCGTTGTCCGCACATCGCATAGCGACTAATTTAATCACCCATATTTCCAAAACCTAAGTTTTAAGGTAACTTGGGTGGTATAGTACTAAAGTTCTGGTCCTATTCTTTCATCCTACGTGTACGTCATGCTGACACACTGCCGTATTTATTTTATATTTTATGTCAAACATAGGTGGATCGCTGTCCACACATCCAAAGCGACTATTTTAATCACCCGTATTTCCAAAACCTAAGTTTTGACGGTAACCTGAGTGGTATAATAATATAGTTCTAATCCTATTCTATCACCCAATGTGTACGTTATGTATCCAAAATTCTTTATTTATTTTTATATTTAATGTCAAACTTGGACAAATCGTTGTCCGCACATCGCATAGCGACTAATTTAATCACCCATATTTCCAAAACCTAAGTTTTTACGGTAACTTGGGTGGTATAATACAGAAGTTCTGGTCCTATTCTATCACCCTATGTGTACGTCATGTATCCACAATTCCGTATTTATTTTATTTTTCATGTCATACTTTGACAAATCGCTGTCCGCACATCTCAATGCGACTACTTTAATCAGCCATATTTCCAAAACCTAAGTTTTTACGGTAACTTGGGTGGTATAATACAGAAGTTCTGGTCCTATTCTATCACCCTATGTGTACGTCATGTATCCACAATTCCGTATTTATTTTTATATTTCATGTCAAACTTAGACAAATCGTTGTCCGCACATCGCATAGCGACTAATTTAATCACCCATATTTCCAAAACCTAAGTTTTTAAGGTAAATTGGGTGGTATAATACTAAATTTCAGGACCTATTCTATCATCCTAGTGTACGTCATGTTGGCACACTTCCGTATTTATTTTATTTTTCATGTCATACTTTACAAATCGCTGTCCGCACATCTCAATGCGACTACTTTAATCAGCCATATTTCCAAAACCTAAGTTTTTACGGTAACTTGGGTGGTATAGTACTAAAGTTCTGGACCTATTCTATCATCCTATGTGTACGTCATGTTGGCACACCTCCGTATTTTTTTTATATTTCGTGGCAAACTTCGACAAATCGTTGTCCGCACATCGCATAGCGACTAATTTAATCACCCATATTTCCAAAACCTAAGTTTTTACGGTAACTTGGGTGGTATAATACAGAAGTTCTGGTCCTATTCTATCACCCTACGTGTACGTAATGTTGGCACACCTCCGTATTTATTATTATATTTCATGTCATACTTAGACAAATCGTTGTCCGCACATCGCATAGCGACTAATTTAATCACCCATATTTCCAAAACCTAAGTTTTTAAGGTAACTTGGGTGGTATAATACTAAATTTCAGGACCTATTCTATCATCCTATGTGTACGTCATGTTAGCACACTTCCGTATTTATTTTATTTTTCATGTCATACTTTGACAAATCGCTGTCCGCACATCTCAATGCGACTACTTTAATCAGCCATATTTCCAAAACCTAAGTTTTTACGGTAACTTGGGTGGTATAATACAGAAGTTCTGGTCCTATTTCATCACCCTACGTGTACGTCATGCTGACACACTGCCGTATTTATTTTATATTTTATGTCAAACCTAGGTGGATCACTGTCCACACATCCAAAGCGACTATTTTAATCACCCGTATTTCCAAAACCTAAGTTTTTAAGGTAACTTGGGTGGTATAGTACTAAAGTTCTGGACCTATTCTATCATCCTATGTGTACGTCATGTTGGCACACCTCCGTATTTTTTTTATATTTCGTGTCAAACTTCGACAAATCTCTGTCCGCACATCTCAATGCGACTACTTTAATCAGCCATATTTCCAAAACCTAAGTTTTTACGGTAACTTGGGTGGTATAATACAGAAGTTCTGGTCCTATTCTATCACCCTACGTGTACGTAATGTTGGCACACCTCCGTATTTATTATTATATTTCATGTCATACTTAGACAAATCGTTGTCCGCACATCGCATAGCGACTAATTTAATCACCCATATTTCCAAAACCTAAGTTTTTAAGGTAATTTGGGTGGTATAATACTAAATTTCAGGACCTATTCTATCATCCTATGTGTACGTCATGTTGGCACACTTCCGTATTTATTTTTTTTTCATGTCATACTTTGACAAATCGCTGTCCGCACATCTCAATGCGACTACTTTAATCAGCCATATTTCCAAAACCTAAGTTTTTACGGTAACTTGGGTGGTATAACACAGAAGTTCTGGTCCTATTTCATCACCCTACGTGTACGTCATGCTGACACACTGCCGTATTTATTTTATATTTTATGTCAAACTTATGTGGATCACTGTCCACACATCCAAAGCGACTATTTTAATCACCCGTAGTTCCAAAACCTAAGTTTTTAAAGTAACTTGGGTGGTATAGTACTAAAGTTCTGGACCTATTCTATCATCCTATGTGTACGTCATGTTGCACACCTCCGTATTTTTTTTATATTTCGTGTCAAACTTCGACAAATCTCTGTCCGCACATCTCAATGCGACTACTTTAATCAGCCATATTTCCAAAACCTAAGTTTTTACGGTAACTTGGGTGGTATAATACAGAAGTTCTGGTCCTATTCTATCACCCTACTTGTACGTAATGTTGGCACACCTCCGTATTTATTTTTATATTTCATGTCAAACTTAGACAAATCGTTGTCCGCACATCGCATAGCGACTAATTTAATCACCCATATTTCCAAAACCTAAGTTTTTACGGTAACTTGTGTGGTATAATACAGAAGTTCTGGTCCTATTCTATCACCCTATGTGTACGTCATGTATCCACAAATCCGTATTTATTTTTATATTTCATGTCAAACTTAGACAAATCGCTGTCCGCACATCTCAATGCGACTACTTTAATCAGCCATATTTCCAAAACCTAAGTTTTTACGGTAACTTGGGTGGTATAGTACTAAAGTTCTGGACCTATTCTATCATCCTATGTGTACGTCATGTTGGCACACCTCCGTATTTTTTTTATATTTCGTGTCAAACTTCGACAAATCTCTGTCCGCACATCTCAATGCGACTACTTTAATCACCCATATTTCCAAAACCTAAGTTTTACGGTAACTTGGGTGGTATAATACAGAAGTTCTGGTCTTATTCTATCACCCTATGTGTACGTCATGTATCCACAATTCCGTATTTATTTTTATATTTCATGTCAAACTTAGACAAATTGTTGTCCGCACATCGCATAGCGACTAATTTAATCACCCATATTTCCAAAACCTAAGTTTTTACGGTAACTTGGGTGGTATAGTACAGAAGTTCTGGTCCTATTTCATCACCCTACGTGTACGTCATGCTGACACACTGCCGTATTTATTTTATATTTTATGTCAAACTTAGGTGGATCACTATCCACACATCCAAAGCGACTATTTTAATCACCCGTATTTCCAAAACCTAAGTTTTGACGGTAACCTGAGTGGTATAATAATATAGTTCTAATCCTATTCTATCACCCAATGTGTACGTTATGTATCCAAAATTCCGTATTTATTTTTATATTTAATGTCAAACTTGGACAAATCGTTGTCCGCACATCGCATAGCGACTAATTTAATCACCCATA